>CAMOHE010045852.1:0-21185 GCA_946598075.1 Artocarpus hirsutus | reverse complement strand
ATCATTGCATGTCATAAAACCGATGATGCATCATGTATAGCTGATTTGTTCTTCAAGGAGATTGTTAGGTTGCATGGCATGCCTAGGAGTATTGTTTCTGATAGAGATGCAAAGTTCTTGAGTTACTTTTGGAAGACCTTCTGGGCAAAGTTAGGGACTAAGCTATTATTTTCTACTACTTGTCACCCACAGACTTATGGTCAAACTGAAGTAGTGAATAGGACTTTATCTACTTTATTTCGTGCTGTCATTCAAAAGAATTTAAAAACTTGGGAAGATTGTTTGCCGCATGTTAAGTTTGCTTATAATAGATGTGTTCATTCTGCAACTAAGTTTTCACCGTTTGAAGTTGTTTATGGTTTTAATCCATTGACTCCTTTGGATTTAACTCCTTTACCTTTGAAGGAACGAGTTAACTTAGATGGCAAGAAAAAAGCTGATTTTGTTAGACAAATTCATGAGAAGGCAAGATAGAACATAGAGAGGCGTACTGAGCAATATGCAAGGCAAGCCAATAAGGACCGCAAGCAGGTGGTGTTTGAACCGGGAGATTGGGTGTGGCTACATATGAGAAAGGAACGCTTCCCCGAACAAAGGCATTCAAAACTCCTTATGAGGGGTGATGGCCCGTTTCAAGTGGTGGAATGCATTAATGATAATGCCTACAAACTTGATTTACTAGGTGAGTATGGTGTTAGTGCTAGTTTTAATGTTTCTGACTTATCTCCTTTTGATGCAGATGACAATTTGAGGACAAATCCTTTTCAAGAGGGGGAGAATGATGTAAGCAGTAGAGTTGTACAAGTTAGGACCATGTTCGTGATCCCTTAAGCCATTCAAGTGGTCCAATCACAAGATCTAAGGCAATCGATTCAAGAAAGCATTGAACAGGCTCATTCAACAAGTTTGTGACATGTCAAATAAATGGATCCCCGGTATGGACCCAAATCAATCACAAGAGAGCCTAGTCACTATGATTAAGGTTCTAGAAGATTCATATTGATGATGGTGTATGATTCTAGTAAATTGTGGAGCAAACTTATAATTTCGAGAAACCTTCCTATTTTGGATCGACATGTGGGTGCCATGTTGTCAAGTTCGAGTCTTGTCATCAAATTATCTTCCTAATGTAATTTTCATAATTTCTTAATTGCCAAACTTGGTTTTGTTAGGCAAGAAAAAAAACTTGGATATTTTCCTTTTATGTTATTTCTATTAGATGACAGCTAACAAAGTCGGATTTTAGGGAATAATTTCACATGGAAAAGCTCCAATTAAGGGATTTTCTAAGTCAACATTCAATTAGGGATTCTTTTGGGCTGAAAATCGTTCCTATATAATTGTAAACAATTCATTATTCTAATTTTAATCAATCAGATCATTATTCACGACTTTGGGTGAGACTTTCTTGTGTTCTTCTTATTTTCTTGAGAAGACTCTTTGAACTTATCAAGATTAATCTTGTGGCGTTTAACAAACAAACTTATCATCTAGAATTTAAGTGTTCTTGCGAATTCTAGGTGTGGCATCTTCCTATCTGTGGTTCTTGGTTCATGTCTCTTTAGATTACGGGACAAGGCTCAATAAATGTGTGTCTTAAGGGATTAGGGGTTCGATTCCAGATTTGGTGTCGGGTCTTGTCGCGATAGTCGTCGTGGTTCATATCAAGGAATATCTTTGGTTAAATTTATTAGTGATTAAGGGCGATTTCAAAGCCCTAAATATGCATTGTAATTGACTGTCTTGAATTATTTCCCAATTTTCAACTAAAACTGCTTATGTTCTTCTACACAGTTAAGTTCATGATATTTTGTTTTCGGTGGTCAACCAAGTGAGATAAGATAATTATCTATTACTAGGTTAAATGAACTGAGCATGTGTGCTTATTGCTTAGATCAACCTACGTTTTTTAGCTTAATGCTTTCATTAGATCAATTGAGAGAGCTTGTTCTAGGTTGTTTAATGGAAAGAGTTTAGTAGAGCGCATGTCCTATTAAATCTAATCAATAAGGAAAGGTTAGAGTAATAGAGCTTGTTGTTATCAACGATTGTTAGTTTCAAGAGGAAATTAGCAATAATTGAGATAGTTAATTACATGTATGTTTAGTGGTGGCGAATGATCTCTTGACCAGTTTTATTATTGTTGTTTACAAACTAGTAAATTTAATCTTTTTTATTTATTTGTTTTTTTGTTTCTTAATTTTGAGTAATTTAGTTAATTAATTCAAGACCCCTTTTCTAATTACTATTAGAAAATTAATAACTTATTAATTAGACTCAATCCTTAGCAAGAATGACTCGAACTCATTACTATACTCAATAACAATTACATTAAAAGAAAGATTTAATTTGGCGCTCCCCCAGGGCATGCCAATAGTTTTTTAGTGGTTAGAATGTGTATCTAGTTTTTCATGAAATTAGATGACAATCTATCATCACCTCTAAGGTTTATTATTTCAATTTCGGTTGTAAATTTCCATTATAATAGTTATTCAAAGAGAAGACTTATCTATAAGATGGAGTAGATTACAAGTTTATTTATTTTCTATGTTTTGAAAATTTATTTTTTAAATTGATATTAAAATTAAAACTTGAAAATAATGAACAAAAACACTACCTGATTCTATTCTATGACAGGCTAGTCGATCGACATATGTGTAGCAAGGTTGATCAGGCAAAGCTAATGAGCCACCTTGTTGAAATGGTATAGGGTGGTCAATTGCCCGACATCAAAGGAGAGTTTTTCAGTTTATTTTGGGATTGTTTTTGTTTTAATATAACAATTTTGATAAAAACAAATGGTGAATTTTATGACAACAAGAGAATAAATTGTATTAATGATTGAAGACAGACTTCACATAAAGAAGGATACAATGAGGAAGATATAAGATGAAGAATTGATAAAATGTTTTGATTAAATTTTTATAATCTTTATTTCTTTTCTCTAGAGTGAAACCATAATGTTACGATTATTTATTTTATTTCTTTTTGCTTTGCTTATTTTGTTACCTTTTTGCTTTATAATATATTTTGCCATGTATGTTGATAATGTATCATGTAGAATAGGGAATGCCAGTCATTAAAAATTGTTCATACATGTTAACATAAAACCTTGTTTTCTAAAATACTGAGTGGGAGAAGGATTTCAAAGAGAGGACCTAAGGCCTCCATCGTTGGTCCATAAGTAACATATGACGGTTGTAACCCCTAGAAACGGATAGATCATGTATTGGGTTGAATCTCTAAAAGAATAATTTGCTTTAGCATATTTTATTGTTATTTGCCTCTAAATGATGATTATAAACCAAAGATAAAGTAGTTGAAGTGATGATTAAACACTCAAGATTAATTGCCAAAGAAAACAATTATTAGCATATGCTAGACCAAGATGAGTTTTAGATGGTATATACTAATCAGATGGGATCCGTGTTTCTAATTGAATTTGACAAGTGTCTCCTAAGAGACTTGTTGAATTTTGAGTTACAGTTTGTCATAGCTAAGATAACCTTACGGATGCAAGCAGTAGAGCTGTACAAGTTAGGAGCCATGTTCGTGATCCCTTAAGCCATTCAAGTGGTCCAATCATAAGATCTAAGGCCAAGCGATTCAAGGAAGCATTGAACGGACTCATTCAACAAGTTTGTGACATGTCACATAAATGGAGCCCCAGTATGGGCCCAAATCAATCACAAGAGAGCCTAGTCACTATGATTAAGGTTCTAGAAAATTCACATTGATGATGGTGCATGATTCCAGTAAATTGTAGAGCAAACTTATAATTTCAGGTTACCTTCCTATTTTGGATCGACACATGGGTGCCATGTCATCAAGTTCGAGTCTCGTCATCAAATTATCTTCCTAATGTAATTTTCGTAATTTCTTAATTGTCAAACTCGGTTTTGTTAGGCAAGAAAACAAACTTGGATATTTTCCTTTTTTCTAGATTAGGTTAGGCGCATTTTAAGGGATAAAATTAGCTAGTTTCCTTTTATGTTATTTCTATTAGATGACAGCTAGCAAAGTCATATTTTAGGGCTTAATTTCGCATGGGAAAGCACCAATTAAGGGATTTTCTAAGTCAACATTCAATTAGGGATTCTTTTGGACTGAAAATCGTTCCTACATAATTGTAAACAATTTATTATTCTAATTTGAATAAATCAGATCATTATTCACGAATTTTGGGCGAGATCATTTTTGTGTTCTTATTTTCTTAAGAGGACTCTTTGAACTTATCAAGATTAATCTTGTGGCATTCAACAAACGGACTTATCATCTAGAATTTAAGTGTTCTTGCAAATTCTAGATGTGGCGTCTTCCTATTTGTGGTTCTTGGTTTGTGTCTCTCTAGATTACGGGTCAAGGCTCAACAAACGTGTCTTAAGGGATTAGGGGTTCGATTCCAGATTTGGTGTCGGGTCTTGTCGCATTGGTCGGCGGGGTTCATATCACTTACCTCTTCATTTTTTTGTGAAGAAGTTATGTAGCAGCTCCTCAACTCTCCCCTAACATTTTGTACATCTTTTCTGGGATGTAGATTCTATGGCACAACATTTTATTGCTATTATTGGCCTTGAGGATTTCTTTTTTTGTTGTAGCCATAGCCAATCACCTAAGTGTTAATGATGTGCCCTAGGCCAATTATGTAATGACCACATATTGATTTTATTATATTTATATTTTATTAATAAAGAGGCATTTTTATTATTGTTTTTTATTCTAATTCTATGAATAGTTAATTATGCCTAAGGTCATCAAGTATGTGACTTGATAGTAAAACTCTTAGGTGAAAATTGAATTATATTCTAAATTATCCCTAGTCGGTTATTATTATTAGGATAATAATGAATGAAGACTAGTATGAAGTTTGATTGATGATTATGTTTTACTAATCATGTGTATGAGATACTAAGTCAAATCATAGATACATATTTGAGAAATGATGTATTGGATCGACCTGCTATGAGAATACTACATGGATAATTGTTATAGGTGATTCTCATCACAATAGTATTATCCTAGTTCTTTGACCTGAAATCACCATTGTTTCCTACATGACAAGTTATATATTTTGACACAATCTAATATTGTCTTTAATAGGATGATGGAATTGATTGTTGTTAGATATAGAGTGAATCATGTGAGGAATATGAGTGATTGATTAAGGAGGAATTTGTCTCTCATTTATCATGAGAAAGATATCTATAGGCTCCTCGATAAGTTAGACTGAAGTAAAATGTATGGCCATACTGAAATGAATTGATAAGGGTTATCAATATCAGTCTACTTAAGATCAAGAAATAATGCGATTAAATAGTATAAGGATGACATAAACCATGCCTTATGTTTAATCAAGGTATCTAGTGACAAAAAAACTTTAATACTTATTGTAGATTAGGTTATGTCGGATTATTGACATTCGCGTAACTTGGGTATTCATAATGTCTTGCTAGAGGCCGCTTATGATTTGTGGGCCAAAAACAGAATTTCAAGCCCACTACCAACGTTATATGAACCTATAGGGTCGCACACTTAGAACAGACCAAGAATGAATTTTGGGTTAACTGTGTCTAGGTTTGATAAACCTGATAATGTCCAGATTCGATTTACTAGATATGTCTAGGTTCATTGAATCTGACATTATCTAGATTATCTGAATCATATTCAAATCACTGACATTATCTAGATTTTCTGAATCATATTTGAATTACAGACATTATCTAGATTTTTTGAATTATATTCGACTTACAGTTTACCCTAGTTAAAATCTGGCTCTATCTCGAAGTCAATAGATATATATATATATATATTCATCTATTTTAGGGTTTCTAGTCAAAAAAAGAAGAGAAAAGGCATTCTCTCATTCTAAAAGGTGAAATACATTAAAACCCTAAAATTAGAGAGAGTTATTTAACACAAAGGAGAGAGTGCTAGCACACCAATTCATTTTTGAGAGAGAGTCTGTTCGTGTGGATACCTACAGAGGGTGTTGCTCTAGGTAACATCGTCTGAATCTGATCCCGAATACTAAAAGCTTGAGTTAGGGTGTCACCGGAGTGAACTTGCTCTCTCCCTTCCAAAATCTTGCCCGTTTTGTCATCTTGGCAAGATTTCATGACTTTCTTATCAATCTAATCGAATTGCATGGATCCTGCGAGGGTCTTGTGGGAATTAATTTTTAATTTTCCACTACGTATTTGAATTACAAAATCCAACAAAACCCAACACTAAGAAACTAGGGTATTATTACATCGGTGCTTATAGTATGGCCAAGGACAAGATTCTCTCTATATCCACTAGTCTCCCTTCTTTTGGCCATTACTAAAAGAATTTTTTTTATGATTAGAGGGGGCTACAACACTCTTCCTCTAGACAATCACAAAATGTAGACCATTGAGATCCACTTCCAGATTCCCAGTAAGTTCAAGCCCTTTTGAGTCCTCTTTTTTATGCATTGACCTCATGTCCTGTCAATCTGTTAAACTCCTTGAGCATCCTCTTCTCTCTGTCACTAGAAAAAAGAGGCTTCGATACATCACTAACCTCCTAGCAATGGCAAGAGACATTACTAACATGTTGATAGATGAGAAGAAGCAAAGGTTAGGTATACTAATCGACCTTCCTATGCCAACTTAGTCATATTCCCTCAATCAACCTTTCAGCATGACTAAAGAGGGTAGAGCCTTGATGTGACTTGATTTTCCAATTTGCATAATCATCGACATTTAAATAACCTATTTTGGTTGTTTATAGAGATGAGGTTAAAGCTGAAGCTTCCATCTTAGTCTAAGGGGGCTCAGACCTCAACTAAGGCTGACCCAATAAAGAAACCTCCTATTCAATCTAAGAAAAAGAACAATGGGCGTTGACCCTGTGACACCCCTCTAGCCCAAAAACAAAGGACCAAGGGCAATTCATCTACACCAAATCATCATAAGGTGAAACAACCGGTGATAGACATACATGATCTCCCCTCTCTTCCTCCATAAAAGCTCACCACCTCCTACCTGGTAGTTGATTTAGGGACTCAAAATTTGTTGTAGGCAATGTTTCTGATGCCTAGGTTGACTTTATTTTGGAATTTCCTCCATACTTTAGTCTCACCTTTAAGGTGATTTATGAATTCATTTTTGACTGAGACAGGGCATCGGTTGAAAACTCTTCCATTCTCAAACAAAGGGTGCAGATCAACCACTATGTAAAGGTAGGTGTCTACTTTTATCCCAATTTCTTGCCTTATTTTTATCTCGATTGCTAACCTACCCTTTTCTTTTCAGGCACTAATGATGGCTCTAAATTTGTGTAAAAAACTTGAGTAGCTCTTAAAGAGGGACTAGACAAGGAGATAAAATCTCTTAGATGTCGCCTTGAAGTCGAGAGGATCGTTGTAGATGATGCCAAAGATAAGCAAGCAAACAACTTGGCTTTACTATAGGCCAAGCAAAAAAAGAACACTAAGCTATCTTAAAAGCTTGTGGACCTAAAGGAAGAAAAAATCAAGAAGTAGAATGAGAGGTTGATGATCTTGGCACATGACGAGTGGCTTAAGGCAAGCCCTCTAAAGGCCAAGAAATAACTAGTGGAGAAGGCAGTTGAGCCAGTCAAGAAGTATAAGTCTTCTAAGGAGTTTCTTGACCTTAAGAAGGCAATTTTGACTCGATAGGTGAACAAATTATGGGCTAGATCTGCCAGGCAAATCCAAAGTGGAACCTGACCTTTTTGTATAAAGAGGAGGCCCCAACACTGGCAAAGGAGATACAGACAAGAGCTATCAATGCTAGGAAAGAGGGAGAGGCTTCGAGAGATGGGACTTGAAGGTAAATTTTCACTTTTTAAGGTGTTGAGACATTGTGGCCTTTGGCCTTTTAAATGTGTAATATTTGGAATTTAATATTTTTTCTTATGCCAAACTTGTAATTTATAACACTGACTTCACACCTAAGAAAATTTCTTTAAACAAAAACAAATGGATAATGCCAAAGTAGAATTTATAATGCCAAGAGTAGAGAGTGTCTTTAGACCTTTTATCGCATTACTCTACTACACCCCATGTCCAAGGTCGAATATTTAACTCGACTTGGACATTATGTCCTCGTATTAAGTAAAATGAAGAATGTATTAAACAAGAAATAAAAGCATGCATAACTTGAAAAGATATAGTAAAAGAACTGGATAGGCAGGTGAGACATACTCTCACTGGTAGTTGGGACGAAGATACTCTAAATTCCAATGATGCTCTAAACATCAACCTGATAGTGACTCAAAAATGTAGGTCCCTGGCCTTATGATATCTCAAGTTTTATATGGTCCATCCCAATTTGGACCGAAAGGTCTAGTGTTCTTAGGCTTCCTATTTTGTGTCACCTGCCTGAAAACTACATCACCAATGGCTAATCAACTTTCTTTAGCTCGCTTGTTAAAATATCTTATTGTTCTTTGTTGAAAACAGGTGAAACTAATTTGAGAGTTGATTCTACATTCTTCTAGCATGTTGAGCTCCACACCCATCAATTGTGCATTTGACTGTTCGTTGTAACCAATTACTCGACTTGGTGTTATCATCTCGACTGGGGAAATTGCCGCGATGCTATAAGTGAGGGAAAATGGCATTTTGCTAGTCATTGTTTGGCTTGCCTTCCTGTAGGCCCAATGGAACTTAGGAAATTCTTCGGTCCACATCCTTTTTGAGTTGTTAAGACATTTCTTCAGAGTATACTTGATAATTATATTTATGACCTTGACTTGACCATTGGTTTGAGGGTGGATGACAACTGAGATGTTCTCTTATTTACCGAGACCATCACAAAACTTGTATTTGCATTGTCAAATCGTTTGCTATTGTGATGAAAGACAGTATACGCTGTAGGACCAGATATAACTTGGGCAATTTTTCTCAGTTGTTATCACAAAAACTTTAGTCTTTACCTACTTGTTTTAATAGTCGGTCACAATAATAGGGAATTCAAATCCTTAAGGCGCTATAACAAATGGCCCTATACCTAACTTTGCAAAGGGCCATGGACTTAAGATCGATGTTAGATTTCTAATAGAGTCTTCAACACCATGACATAATGTCGACATTTGTCGAGCTTTACTCTATTGGCCAGTAATAGTTTTAGCTTTTTATGGGCTGAGGAGAGCCCCTAGTATGGTTCCTACATAAGCCTTCATAAATTTCTCTAAGGATCTACTAGACTTCATACATGTCCAAGTTGCGAAGGAAGGAGTAGAATTATCTCGTCAGTAGAAGACCCTACCATGCAAAAAGTAGTGCACCGACATATAACATGTTCTCTTTGCTTCTGTAAGGTCGGCAGGTAATTCATCACTAAGCAAATACTTAAGGATGGGAGTTATCCAGCTATCCTTCTACATAATGGGCATGATGAGTTGAGAATTGCTATATACTACAAGCAGGTCTGCTTTCATGTAGTGGGCGAGGTAGTGTCCTGCAAGGATTACCCCAAATTCTATTTCATTATTCAATGCCTTGACTTGAACTTGATAATTGCCATAATTTTGTGTTCTCTAAGCTGACCAACATTATCCCGGCACTGGATCAATTGTCATTCAACGAATAGTTAACATAAAGCTTCCATTTTGTTGGTATTTCAATATCCTCTCCTGCTTCATCTCTTTGAGATGTAAACTCAGCCACAAAGTCTACTAGAGCCTGGCCCTTGATGGCTGTACACAGTTTATAATCTATGTGCTACTAGCTCAGCTCGACCTACCATTTTAAAAGACAATCGAATGCGTTTGGCTCGGATAGTACTTGCTTCAATGGATAATCAATCAACACTACAGTTCAATGATCTTGGAAGTAGCGTTTTATTTTGGAATGACATGATAAGAGCTAGAGCCAATTTTGCCATCTTTAGATTTCTCATCTCAATGTTGAGCAAACGCTTGCTGGCATAATAAACTAGAAGCTAAGCTTTCTTCTCCTCTCGAATCAAGACCGAGCTTAATGCATTCTTGGAAACAACAAAATAAATGAATAGGGTCTCCCTTGGCAAAGCTTTAAAAAGCAAAGGGGGTTTTGCTAGGTATTCCTTAAGACATTTGAACACCTTATTACGCCCCATCGTCCACTCAAACGGTATCTTTCCTTTCAAAATTTCAAAGAATAGTACACACTTATCTATCGTCCTTAAGATAAATCTGTTTAAAGCAGTGACATAACTCATTAACTTCTACACTTCCTTTGGATTCTTTGGCACTTCTATATACAATAGAGCCTAGATCTTTGCAGAATTTTCCTCTATGCCTTGATGGCTAACCATGAACCCAAGGAACTCATTAGATACCATGCCAAAGGCACTCATCAATGGTTTAAGCATTATTTTATATTTTCTCAAGATTTGAACATCTTGTCTAGGTGGGCTATGTGTAAGGTCGCCTTTACACTTTTGGCAACATGTCATCTACATACACATCAATTATCCTACCAATCTATTTGATAAACATTTTGATCACTAAATGCTAATATGTTACCCTGGCATTCTTTAATCTGAATGACCTAACAAGATAACCATAGAGACCTCTGAGTGATGAAGGAGGTATGTTCTTACTCTCGAGAGTACCTAGTTCATATTATAGCCTAATATGCATCCATGAAACTTAGAACCTCATGCCTCACTATGGTATCAACTAACTAATTGATTCTCAAAAAAAAGAAGCTATCCTTTAGGCATGCCATGTTGATGCCGTAGAAGTTGCATATGTCCTCCATTTTTGGCACAGATTTCTCACCAGTATTGGGTTGCAAACCAATTCAAGATAAAGAGACTCCCTATTGAATCCATTTTTTGGGCCTGATCATTAACATCTTTCCAACGATCATATGCTTGGATTTGATAGTTGGTAGAATTTCCCATAGGCTCGAGAGGACAAGGGGTTGTTAGCACAAATCTTAGTTTTTCGAAGGAGAGGACGATATTTAAGTTTTGTTTTCAATCATTATAATTCTCTTCAGTTAATTAGTTTTTGTCAAGTATCGATGATAAAGCGTTTTTAGGCATTTTTAATCTACAATAAAGAGTTATATACCAAACATAAGCAAACATAGCATAATAATTTAGCAAGATAACACAATCATATAAAAACATACAAATGTATTTATATGTCAAAACCTTGAAAATATCACAACGTTGCAATGATAATTCCCAACTTAGAATTGAACAAGCTCCTAGGAGAGTCATGCCAAATTCAATCAGGAACACAGATCCTCTCTTGATTAGTATATGCCATCCAAGACTCGTACAATCCAGCATATATTAAAAATCTTTTCTTTGGCCATTAATTTTATTAACAAAGCTCCTCGGGGAGGTTAATAATAAAATTAACATAAGTGTATAACCATCGTTTCAATAATTTATCCTTGATTTATAATCACCACCTAGGGGTGTGCAATCGCAAATCATGCTAAAATACCTTATCCTTTTGGAGGTCCAATCTGGTACATGATGAAGTCCGTTCTTAGGAGTCAGAACTACCAAGTGCTACCTATGGACCAACGATGGAGGTCTTAGGTCCTCTCTTCGAAAACCTTCTCCCACTCAATATTTTGAAATCAAGATGTTATTTTAAAAACATGCATGAATGATTTTTAATTGGGAGGTAATCCATATTCTATATGGAATGTTATCAAAATACATAGCAAATCATATTATAATGCAGGCAAGTAGAGCAATCAAGCAAAGCTACAAGCAAAATAATAATAAATAACTGTAATATTATGGTTCCACCCTAGAGAATAGAAAAAAAGATTACAAGAAAATAATCGAAACATATTATCGATTCTTCATCCTTGAATCGTCAAGCTGTATCCTTTTTCATGCAATGCTCATCTTTAAGTCTTCAATCCCGCATAGATCGAATACTTCATATTTTTGGTCATATCCAAATTTTAATGTTTCTTAGAATTGTCTCAAAAATTAAATTAAAACTGTATTGAAAATTGCACCTTTTTTGAAGAAATTTCTAGCTCTCTGCTGGCAGACTGATTTTAAACCACGAAACGCTTGGTTTCCATTTCGGTTGTAGGTGTAACCAACCCGCTATTAAAGATATGGCCGAAATAAATAATAAAAAAAGAGCTCCATTATAAAGATCTCCATTAGTACATAAACCGATTATATACCACCACTGATAAACACCAGAATAAGTGATATTCACTGGGCCAAGAGCACCCCCCCCGAGTAAAAGTTTCCACAGCCGGTTGGCCAAAATGAGGATCCCAAATTGCATGAGCAATAGGTCTTACATGTAAGGGGTCCTGTACCCATGCCTCAAAGTTTCCTTGCAAATCACTATGTGATCGGCCTACCGATCATGACCCACCGGCTTGTCGATCTTGAAAATCGACCTACCGATCATGATAGATCGGCCTACCCCTAGAGCCACTAGATTTCTGCCCCGTTGAAGGCCTGCTGAACCCGAGTCTAGCCTGCTGATCTTGTGACCATTGGCCTACTGAACTAGAGGTTTTGGCATGCCGACTGAGCAAAGATCATCTCTTTTTAGAAAATATAATTTTGATGCAATTTATCAATTTTATTTTCAACAATTCAAAAGCATAAAATTAAAGACTCCAGAAATACTTGGGAACGCCATCATTTATCTTTTAGATTTGTCTTCTAGATCCGTCTTCTCCGAATGATTATTTAATTACAAAGTTCTTACAAATTTAAAATTATATAATAATTCCTAGACGAAGATGATAATCCACCATCTAATTATGAAAAACCTAAATTCACATTTTAACCTCTAAGGAACCATAACTGGTATAAATTAATTAATTAATTAATTAATAATAAATAATAATTTAATCAACCATAATTAATTAATTAACATTCACCATAAAATCCATGACAACATATAAAAATATATAGAAACCCTAGAGTGCCAACTGTCTAAAAACTAAATTCAAGCATAGGAGAGATCAAGATCACATAATTTATTCATATATTATGATCACAAACTTACAAATTTATGTAAAAACCATGGCTCTAATACCAATTGTTGGAAAAATAGTATGTAGTGGAATTTTTAAATTTTTATATCAAAGTATTTTCTAAAACACAAGTTTGACACACTATATGCATAATTTAACTAGATCATACTAACCTTTGTGTGCTGAAAAGCTCTTGCAATGAGTGAAGAGAAGTAACGTTCTAGAAGGGCCTCAACCAACTGGCCTTCTTTACGATTCTCTATCCTCAATCGGAGTGAGAGTGGGCTCACATCGTTTAGCTTTTCTACTAGGTGACTCTTCTTCCAACCAGTAGAGAAATACCCAAAGCTATAATTTATGATTTGTGAATGTTAGCTCTTCGGAGAGTTATAGAGTCTCACTCTAGATTTCTCAACTGATCTAAATAATAATGAGACTCACTCTCCTTTATATAAAGGTTGGGCCTAGAAGTCAGTCCTTATCAGAATAGGCCTCAAAAGTTTGAATCAAAATTAAATCAAAAATCAATATTAGATAAAATCTGCATGAAAACATGTGATCCTTTTATCGCCCAATCGACAGGCTGAATTAGTAGATCAGCCTACCAAACTCCTCAATTGACAGGCCAAACCTAAAGATCGACCTACTGGACCTCCAATAAAAGATCCCTACGAATCTTTATTTTTCACCCAAGATTCTTAGGATAGAGCCTCAGTTTTAATTCAAATAACCCAATGGAAAAGTTATATCATGCACCGAAGTACGAGAGGTGACATGGTAGTTTAATTAAGTTAATTAAATAGAAATTTAGTTAAAACATGGGTCTAAGAATTAAGGAGATTATTTATAAAAATGTGAACATTTTAAAACCTTTTATTTAAAACGAGCAATTATAATATTCGAACGAATAAGGATAACAAAATAAGTAATAAGGAAATAATAAAAATATAAGGTAAGACAAGAATGGGTACCACTAACCCACATTTTGTGCACACACATAGTACTGACAATATCAAATTACAACCACAGTCCAAAATAAAAGAGAAAGTTATGGTTATACATGCCTTGAATTGTTTGTTATACAACCTACCCAGATCTTCTACTAGTTGCAAGTTTGGTCAGCAGACTCTTCTCCGATCCTAAGCTGATATCCACCTAAGGGATAAGATTTTAAAATAAGTAAAAAGTGAGCGAAAGGCTTAGTAGTACTTTAATTTGAAAATATTTAATTTTAAAAGAAATTTCATTATTCAAATAAATATGTAGAAAACAAACTAGAACAAATAAATAAATACATGGAAATTTAATAAAAGCTTTCCTTACCAAAACAGTTTAAATAGGTCAACCAAAAAAATACCATTTTCTTTTCCTAGGCAAACTATACGTATTTCACCACTGTAGTGGCCCAGTTGGGTTTTAGGACCTGCCCCCATGGTTGTGCACTACACGACCCAATCTTTGATATGGCATCATGCCTTTAAATATAATTATATATATCTTTCTATAATTATTAAAATCTCTTTTTACCAAATATAATCATTTACATTCATTATGAGGTTTATAATGAAAAATCACCTCAATTCTACCATTTATGAAATTAGTCAATAAAAATATATTTTCAACCAATTATTTGAAAACTTTTTTATTAAAAATTCCTCTGAGGCCAAAACATTTAAAACTAGCTACCAAAGAAGGGGTAGAAGTCCTACCTCAATACTCGTGTTGGTGTCCCACACCATAATCCCAGTCATAAATGGAAACTAGGTCTATTTGTATCAGCGTGAGATATTCTATGTTACTAAATCATCTCATGGTGTCTTAGTGTGCCATTTAAGTTTATAAAACAATTTTATAAAGTGAGAATTTCAATCGGGGTTCAAATGGTGAAAATGGGTGAAAAATTACAAAATTTCATCATGCCCGGCCGGCCTACCGATCCCCTGGTTCGGCCGGCCGAACTGCACAGTTTGGCCTGCCAGAAAACCAAGTCTAGTTGGCTGAACTTTTTCAGGTTCAGTCTGCTAGTTGGATGAATTCTGCCTGTCGAACTTATGAATCCGGCCTACCGAACATGAAGTTTGGCTGTCGATCTAGAAAAATTCTAGAATTTTCCTAGCATGGGATTTGGCCTTTGGAGCCCAAATCTCCATTTCAACCTATTTTCTCAATTCTCAGACATGAGTATTATCAGTACATGATAGCAAAACATGGTAGATTACTTTTTAATGCTTTAAAACAAGTTTTAAACAAAAATTTTTGAAAAAATCCAAAAATAGAGAAAAATGGAGAAAAATGAAAATTTTGATTTAAATCCGTTTTTTATCAAACAAAGTTTGTATTCTAGTTATTCTAAGTTCCTCTAACCTAGATTGAAGGTTTTCTAAGCTTAGAAAAGCTTAGATTTCAAAATGCAAGAAAATTTGAAAAATTGAAAAAGTTTTAAAATTTAGAAACTAACCTCGAATTCAAAGCTTTAATTCGTGTTTGTGGTCGTCCAATCGGGTTTTCGAGCTTCCAATCTTTTTGAATACTGAAGCTTGGGCATGATTTTTGAAGAAAAATTGTAAAGAAAGAGGGAGATAGAGAGAGAGACCGTGAGAGAAAGGGTGAGAGATAGGAGAATGAGAGAGAGTGAGGGAGGTCAGAGTGAGTGAGAGAACGAGAGGAAGAGAAATAAATAGAGGGAATGGGAAAGCATACCGGGAAGGCGAAACCATGTCCCGCACATGGTTTTTCCTAAACGGGACTTGTTGGTTATTTAGTAAATTATTTTTTTTCAAAATTTAAAATAGCAATTAAAACAATTAAGAGAAATTAAAAATCATTAAAATAATAAAAAATAACACAAATTTAGAAACTTCACAAAATTATCGAATTAAATTTAAAATACTCATTATGGTACACTAACCTACCATTTTACATTCTAATAACACTTAATTAATTTTCAGAGTGTTACAACTCTCCACCCCTAAAAGAAATTTCGTCCTTGAAATTCACAAATCGATTCAAAACAAAACAAATGTGGATACAACTCCCGCATACTCGACTCTAATTCCCAAGTGGCTTCATCAACCCCGTGATGCTGCCACACTACCATAACTAATGGAATCTCACGACGGCATAAGCTAATCACTTTACAGTCAATGATCTGGATTGGCACTTCTTCATACGTCGTGTCTTATTGAATCTGTACGTCTTGGAACGAGACGATCTTATCCTGCTCAGGTGGATACTTCTGAAGCATCGACACATGGAACATGTCATGAATATGTGAAAGTTCTGGAGGAAGGTTGAGTCGATAAGCAACTGCACCAACACGTTAGGTAATCTCGAATGGTCCAATATATCTTGGTGTGAATTTTTCTTTTACTCCGAATCGTGAAATGCCTTTGTGAACTGATACCTTCAAGAGAACAAAGTCTCCAACCTCGAATTCCAAGGGTCAACGTCTTCATCTGCGTAACTCTTTTGTCTACTCTGAGCTACCTTCAGTCAATTCCGAATCATAGTAACCTTCTCATTACTATCGCAAATCTCATCTAGCCCAAGAATAACTCTATCCTTCATTTCAGCCCAACACACCAGTGATCGACACAGTCGTCCATATAGTGCTTCGAACGGTGCCATGCCAATACTCGATTGATAGCTGTTATTATATGCAAACTCCACCAGATGCAAGTACTTCTTTCAGTTTTCGTCGAAGTCTAATGCATAAGCACGCAACATGTCTTCGAGAATCTGAATGACCCTCTCAGATTGCCTATCGGTCTAAAGATGAATCGTTGTGCTGAAGTTCAAATCTATACCTAAAGCCTCCTAAAAGCTCCTCCAGTACTTGGCATTGAATCTGGTGTCTCTAGCTGATGTGATGGACGAAGGAACTCCATGCAATCTTACTATGTTCTGTAGATACAATTCCCTGAGAATCCTCCTCGAACATGTCGACCTGAACAGAATGAAATGAGTTGACGTCGTTAACCTATTGACCATGACCCAAATTGCATCGTGCCACTGCTCCATCCTTGGCAATCTAGTAAGAAAATCCATCGTCACGTGCTCTCATTTCCACCCTAGAATAGGAAGCGGTTGAAGCTGACCTACTGGCTTCTGATGCTTGGCTTTCACCTGAAGACAAGTCGTGCACTTGGCCACGTATTCTTGGATATCTTTCTTTATACCTCTCCACCAATATTGCCTCTTCAAATCACGGTACATGTTCATACTCCCTAGATGCATGGCGAACTGAGACTTGTAAGCTTCATCCATAACAGCCTTCATTACTTCTGCGATTGCTAGTACTGCTAGGCACTTCCTGAAGTACAACGATCCATCTGCATGTATCCTTCATTCTTCAAACTGCTTTTTGTTCTAAATTCACTTCCAAATTCCCTAAAGATGCTGTCTTGCCACTGATTTTGCTTCACCATTTGAATAAGAGCTGGGGTCGTCTCCATGTGGTACACCAAAACGCGATCGTAGTCTTCATAATACTGTAGCTTGAACTCGCTTACTGTTGCTTCTCTTTTCCAATCTTCAAGAGCCAAACATGCAAGTATCCCTGAAGACTTCCGACTGAGCACATCCGCGACTACATTAGCTTTCCCAGGATGGTACTGCAGCACGAAATCATAATCTTCCATGTACTCCATCCACCTTTGCTGCCTCAAGTTCAAATCCCTTTAAGTAAACAAATACCTCAAACTCCTATGATCGGAGAAAACCTAAAATGTCGCCCCATACAGATAACATCTCCAGATCTTTAGGGCATGAATCACTGTTGTGAGCTCTAAATCATGAGTGGGATAGTTCTTTTTGTGGGGTCATAACTGTCTCGATCCGTACACTACCACGCGTCCATGTGCATCAACACACACCTGAGTCTGCGTCCTGAAGCATTTGTATAAACTTGGTACGGCTCATCGTTGCTAGGAATGATCAACACTAGTGTTGAGGTCAACCGATTCTTTAACTCTTGAAAAGCATGTCACATTCTTCATCCCATTCGAACATAATGTTCTTCCTAATCAATCTTGTCAACGGTACTGCTATCTTTGAGAAATCCTTTACAAATTTTCTATAATATCTTGTAAGTCCCAAGAAGCTACGAATCTCTACCACATTCCTCGGTCGTTCCCATTCCCCTATGGCTTCTACCTTAGATGGATCCACTGAGATACCATGCTCAGAGATGACATGACCTAGAAATTTGACCTTTGTCAATCGAAACTCACACTTTTCCTTTTTGGCATACAACTGGTGCTCTGGCAAAGTCTGAAGCACGATCTTGAGATGTTGCTCATGTTCCTCCCAAGTCTTAGAATAGACCAAAATGTCGTCAATGAACACGATCACGAACTGATCTAAGTAAGGCCTGAATATCCTGTTCATCAAATCCATGAAGGCTGCGGGAGCGTTCATCAATCCAAACAGCATCACCAAGAACTCAAAGTGTCCATACCGGGTCCTGAAAGCTGTCTTGGGAATGTATTCTTCCTTAATCCTGAGTTGATGATACCATGACCTCAAGTCTATCTTCAGGAAGTACCACGAACCTCCCAACTGATCAAATAACTCGTCGATCCTAGGCAAAGGATACTTATTCTTCACCGTGACCTGATTCAGCTATCGATAATCTATACATAACCTAAGGGTTCCATCATGCTTCTTTACAAACAAAACCGGTGCTTCCCACGATGATGTACTGTTCCAAATTTATCCCTTATCAGCAAGCTCCTGAAGTTGCTTCCTAAGTTCTTCCATTTTTGCCAGTGCCATCCGATAAGTTGCTATGGAAATCGGTGCTATTCCTGAAAGCAATTCAATTACCAAATTCAATCTCCCAATGCGGTGGTAATCCTGGCAACTCATCAGAGAAGACATCTTTGAATTCATCTACCACTGGGATTGCTGCGTTTCTTCTCAAGGCGCTAGACTCTCCTTCTAAATTCATGAGAAAAGCATAACAAACTGCATTCTTCTGCACTCTGAGACAAGCCCTTACAAGACGCTCACTCATCAGCCGATCACCACCTCCCTGGTAAGTGATCGTCGTCCCCTTACCTAACACTAGGGTAACTTTCCTAAGTTGGCAGTCTACGACTGCACTATATTTAGACAGCCAATCCATTCCCAGGATTACATCATATGAACTCATGGGGATCACAATCAAATTACTTTTCAAAACCTCATCCCCAATCTTTATTTTACAAGCTTTCAAATACTATTCACACACACCCGCCCCAAGGGTGAAGCTATAACTAAGGGTTCATCAAACTCTTCTATTTCTAATCCCAAGGCATGTACAAAAGAGCTCGAAATGAGAGAACGAGTGGCACCAATATCAAATAATATGTGTGCTAAGGACTAGGAAACCATAATCATACCATCGATAACCGCATTGCTGGTCTGGGCATCTGAACTCCCTGATGTCATCGTGTGAACCTATGCTCTAGCTTTCCCTTTTCCTTTACCAACACTACTAGATCCTGGGTTAGTTGGCCGATACTGCTGCAATGATGGCGACTGCACACTAGCTGCACTAGGCGCTCGGTACTGAGGGACGTTACACTGAAAGTTCTGTTGTTGGTGTACTTGTACTGAATATGACAGTTGCTGAGGAGAGAACTGGTGGAGTGGAAGCTGAAGGTACTACTACAGATGAGGCAGAGTCTAAGGTTGGGGCTGACGACTAGCTCCTTCTCTGGTCTGAAATCCTAGGCGAACACTCCTGATCGGACAATTCCTCTTGATGTGTCCCGGCTGCTGACAATAATGACAGTGAAAGCTGTAGGAGTTGCTGCGCCTGCTGCTAGATGAATTGTTGTTGTCACTATTCATGCCAACCTGCTTGTTCTTTCCTGAAGTTGGTCGATTACTGATGCTCCTCCTGCCGCTCCTCTGTGGTCCTCTTGACGTCTTGGCTCAATTTTCACAGTACTGCATGTAGTCAATTTTCGCTGATATTGCTGATGACACAAGCTCTCCAAAGTTCCTAAGTCACAGCACAACCACCTGCTGTAGGATAGGGCCTTTGAGTCTGTCCTGAAACTTAATGCACTTCTCATGTTTCGATTCTACTATAGAGGGAGCAAATCTGGACAATTCATTGAACTTCACTTCATATTCCCAAACTGACATATCACCCTACTGCAACTTATAGAATTCTGTCACCTTTTGGTCCATGTATCCCTGTGGAAAGTACCGATCATAGAACAACTCCTCAAACTTGTCCTAACTGATGTTACTATTATTCTCTAGGTGCTTTGCTTGCTTCCACCGAGTATTAGCACCACCTTCAAACTTATATGCTGTAAATTTCACGTGATACTCTGCTGGTACACCAAGAGTATCCAGATGCTTCACGATCGAATCTAGCCAATATTCTGCCACTTGCGGGTCCCCAGTTCTGTCGAAAGTTGGTATAGGTGCATGTCAAAATTTCTTAAAGTACGAATGTTGGCGACTAGCCTCGAAATCATCCGGTCTTGCCCTTGCTGCCATCTATCAGAATGCAGCAAACATGGCCCTCATCATGCCCTCATCATTTCTAAAGTCCGCGTCAGTTGTCGAGCGTCATCTAGGTGCCATTCTCTCACTTTTGAAAACAAAATTTGGATTGTTAGTGGTATTTCATTGTCGTACCTATGCATGCACAATTCTCAAGGTTCATAACCCTGAGCTCTGATACCATTCTGTCATGCCCTAAAGTATAGGAGGTGACGTGACAGTTTAATTACGTTAATTAAATAGAAATTTAGTTAAAACATGGGTCTAAGAATTAAGGAGATTATTTATAAAAATGTGAACATTTTAAAACCTTTTATTTAAAACAAGCAATTATAATATTTGAACGAATAAGGATAACAAAATAAGTAATAAGGAAATAATAAAAATATAAGGTGAGGCGAGAATGGGTACCACTGACCCACATTTTGTGCATACACATAGTACTGACAATATCAAATTACAACCACAGTCCAAAATAAAAGAGAAAGTTATGGTTATACATGCCTTGAATTGTTTGTTCTACAACCTACCTAGATCTTCTACTGGTCGCAAGTCCGGTCGCGGACTCTTCTCTGATCCTAAGCTGATATCAACCTAAGGGGTAAGATTTTAAAACAAGTAAAAAGTGAGCGAAAGGCTCAGTAGGACTTTAATTTGAAAATATTTAATTTTAAAAGAAATTTCATTATTTAAATAAATATGTAGAAAACAAACTAGAACA
>CAMOHE010045851.1:0-15596 GCA_946598075.1 Artocarpus hirsutus | reverse complement strand
TTATTCAACTTTGAAAGAAATTGCATAAGTCAAATAAACATATGAAAATGAACTGGAACAATCAACGAATAAATAATTAAATGTAAAATTAAATAAAATATAATCTTACCAAAATAATTCAAATAAATCAATCAAAGAGTACCATTTTTCCTTTCCTGGGCAAACCATACATGACTCACCACCGTAGTGGCCCAGCTGGGTTTCGGGACCTGCCCCCAAGGTTGTTCACTACACAACCCGATCTCTGATATGGCATCATGCCCTCAATATATATAAACATATATCTCTTTGGTTCATTACATCTCTTCTTTAACATATATAAACATTTATATTCATTATGAAATTCACTATGAACATTTCTCAATCAGTCATTTGTAAAGATATTTAAATAAAATCATTTCCCAATCTGTCATTGAAAACATTTGATAAAAATCCATTTTTGGCTTAAATCATTTTGAAGTAGGGCTACCAAAGAAAAGGGGTAGAAGTCCTACCTCAACACTCGTACCGGTGTCTCACACCGTAATCCCGGTCCGCTATACGTTAGCTCCGCGGATCCACGCACAAATCCTAAATGCATAGTAACTTAGCTCCTTAGCATCTAACCCGAGATATCCTATGATACTAAATCATCTTATGGTGTCCTAGTGTGCCATTTAGGTTTATAAAATCATTGTGCAAAGTTGAAATTTAAATCAGGGTTCAAAACAGTTTAAAACGGGTGAAAATCACAAAATTTCTCCTTGCTCGGTCGGCCTGTCGTTTCCCCTGGTTCGGCCTGCCGGACTACACAGTTCGGCCTGCCGAAGGAACAGGTTCGGTAAGCCGAACATCTCCAGGTTCGGCCTACCGGTCGGATGAATCCGGCCTGCCGAACACGAAGTTCGGCCTGCCGATCTAGGAAATTCCAAAAATTTCCACGCACGGGTCTCGGCATTCCCGAATTCAAATCTTCAAATCTAACCTGTTTTCTCAATTTCCAGGCATGAATAATCATCACAAACAATAGAAAATCATAATAGAACACTTTTTAATGATTTAAAACAAGTTTTAAACAACATTTTCTCAAAAATCCAAAAATAGAGAAAATAGAGGAAAAATGAAAAATCTTGATTCTAATCCGTTTTTGATGAAATTAAGTTTACATTCTAGCTAATCTAAGTTCATCTAACTTAGATTGAAGCTTTTCTAGGCTTAGAAACTCTAAAATTTTAAAATGCAAGAAAATCTTGAAAAATAGAAAAACTTTGAGTTTTAAAATCTAACCTCGAATCAAAGCTTGAAAACGTTGTTTTTGTCGTTGAATCTTGTTCCCGAGCCCTCGATCTCCTAGCCCGAAGCTTTAAAACGAAATTTGTTTTCAAAAATTTTGAGAGATTGAGAGAGAGAGAGAGCAAACCGAGAGAAGGGAAAAGAAGAGAGAGAGGGTGCACGGGAGAAAATGAAGAGAGAGAGAGAAAAAGTGAAATAAATAGGAGAAAATAGAGAAAAGTAGTTGCACAAAGCTGTGAGCAACTACACACTGTTTTCAAATCAAATTGTTTTATTAAAACTTATATTAACAATTAAAAACAATTTAGAACAATTAAAAATCATCAAAAGTAATTAACACAAGGTTTCCACAAAGTAATCAAATTAAGTTTAAAACACTCATCATGGAACACTAATTCACGATTTAATATTCTAATTACACTTAATTAACTTCGGGGTGTTGCAATAAATTAAATCAAGATAAACTTGTAGAATTATTAGAAATCTATTTATTTTCTTAAAGATTATCTAGATAAAGTTGTTTTAATTCGATAACTTCTCTATTGGGTTATTTGAATTAAAACTGAGGCTTTATCCTATAGAATCTCGGGTGAAAAATAAAAGATTTGCGTGATTTTTATTTCGGTAGTTCGATGTGTCGATCCTAAAGTTTGGCCTGTCAATGAGGCAAGTTCGGCCTGCCTATGACAAAGTTTGGCTTGCCTATGCGTGAATTAAAAATCACGTGTTTTCATACGTTTTTATGCATATCTTATCCGATATTGATCCGAATTTGATTCTGTTTCAAAATTTTGAGACCTTAACTAATAAGGAATGACCCTAGACCCAACCTCTATAAATAAGGAGTGAGTCTCATGAGTTATTTAGATCAATTGAGAGATTAAGAGTGATACTCTACTAGTGAGAATCTAAAACTCCCTGAGAGCTCTTGTTCACAAATCACGAACACTAGCTTTGGGTTCTCTCTATTGGTTAGAAGGAGAGTCACCTTGAGGAAGAACTGTACGTGTGAGCCCATACTCACTCCGATCGTGGATAGAGAATAGCAAAGAAGACCAATTGGTTGAGGCTCTTCTGGAACGTTACTTCTCTACACAGATTTCGAGAGCTTTTCAGCGAATACAAGGTCAGTAAGATCAGGTTAATTTATACATATAGCATGTCAAACTTGTGTTTTAGAAAACACTCTAATTTAAAATTTTTAAAATTTCACTGCGTATTATTTTTCCAACAATATTATGTAATGATTTTTATGAAATGTTTTATGTTGTAAGATAGGAATGTGTACTTATGAAGCTTATGCTTACTTAGTTTATATCATGTTGCAGATAAGGATTGTAACACCCGTCGATTTCTATGTAACGGATTATGTCAAATTAGTGACGATGTTAAGTAATTTTTTTGTTGATATGTGTTATGATATATGACATAATGATACTAACCTTTTTATTTTAAGTGTTATGACAGGTGACGATCACGTGAAATCGATATGCTCAAGTGTTCATGTCATTTACGTTGCATGTTTAATAATGATTTTGTAATAATTTAATGCTTTGATGAATTTTAGTGTATTAAGGCATATCAGCAGGCCGAACCTTCAAGTTCAACTAGTCGAATTGTCTCTCACGGAACGGCAGGCCGGACTCACGACTTCAGTAGGCCGAAGTGAACCATCGACAGGCCGAAGACTACTGACTAGCAGTCAGTAGAATTCTCCCAAAATTTGTGACTGAGATAATTACGATGATTGGATAAAATTGGATGATTTAGTGTGATTGATTGGCATATTTTTGGATAAATTTCCTCATTTTAGGAAATGAAATGTTTGACTTTGGATTGATTGGATTTAATGGATATGGTTTCTCATTTTGAAAAGGTAAAATATGGTAAGTAAGAACAAAATTGTTGACTTTCCCCAATCCTCTCCACTTCCCACGTGAATTGATCACAATTAGTTAGAAGGTTCTGATGTTATAGAAAAAAATAACTTTACTTTTTTTTTATGCCATTCTCAAATTCTTACGATAATTTCACTCTTTTTCTCTCTCAGAAATATTTTCTCAAACTTTTTCTTCCTTTACCACGTTCTCTTCTTCTCTTCTCTCTTTAATTTTGGTTGCAAACAATTAAAAGAAATATTGAAATTTCTTTGGGTGAATTTGAAGGAGTTTGAGAAGAATTCGTTTTAAGGTAAGAGTTCATCTTTGGTATTTTTGAAATGTATTTTTCCTCCTCAATTCGACTGCCATAATTTTGCCTAGGAATTTTCTTTTGCTCTGAAATTTTAGTATGATGTTCATATATGTGTTATGTGATATTCCTCCAAATTTCACGTTAATTGGATTTTTTTATGTTAAGTTATGAATTTTCTTCTCTCTACCACTCACAAAAATTTGTTGCTAATTAGTTGTGGGCACATAAATGTAGCCTTTATTTATAGAGCAAATGAATGATTCTCTCACGAAATTTCATGTTTATATGTTTATGTATATGTTAATTTATAAAGTGGAAAGTCTCATGATAATATGATAAATACTTTATGTGATATGGAATTTTCATTAAGACTAGGTTATGAGACTGCTTTATCAAGTAAATTGTTGGACTCCTTGTTGTGTGATGCTTTTGTATGATTAAATGATTTTTATTTGGTGACAAGGATTTTTTTGTGGTACTGTAATTATATGTTAATAGGTTGTCATATGATTTTTGGAGTCTAAATAATTTTATTTTAAATGTTGGAATATGAAAAATGTATGCAACTCACTGGCTAATATGTTGAAAGTCATTTTGTTCATGTCTTCGAATGCATGTTTTGGGATGGTTTGAATTTTATTAAAAGGTGATTTTTGGCTATATTGTAATTTTATGTGTCTACTATATGTAGCATTTTTATGGAATTATTTTAGGATATAGATAATTTATTATGTGAATGTAAGTTAGAATTGTCCACTATTTTGCTAATGGTGGGTAGATTTTATGAGTATGATTGTATGATTTGTTTGAAACATCAAATGGAATTTTTATGACCAATGAAAAATCATGATAATATGTTTATGTATTAATTTGGTTCCTACCAAGTTTGGTGCCCCAAATTGAGTGTGAATGTTGAGTTATTGAGTTATGAATTCATGGAGGTCAGAAAATATTTATGTTGATAGTTTTGTTCTAATGATTTATGGTTAAGGAAGCATATTATGAATTATGTTTGCAAGAGATGAATGTATGTGTGATGTTATATGGAATGGATGACGTTATGTGGTGATAATTAATTCTATGAAAATAAATCTTAATTTTATGTATCTTTAAATAAATGTATAGCATGAACACACTAAGGAACGAGCACATCGAGACTGCGGTGACGTCACCTACAATTCAATTAAGGTTAAGTAAGCTATACAAATAAGTACATTCTCACCTGCAATATGATATGTTTTATAAAGGTTTGAAGTTATGTTCATGATGATATCTATGATGATTTTATGATAATTTCATTTAAATATTACTTATGAAAGATTTTTATGTTCAAAAAGTTATGCATGTATGATGATGACGTATTTCAAGCATAAAAGTTTAATTATGTATCTATGTATCACCTGTTTATGTGTTGCACACCAATGTTATGTTATGATATGTTATGATGTCATGTTAGATTTAGGATTAGCTACCCTTCTCCTCTCATGACGGCGCGCCTACAATGACGATAATGGTGTAATACTTGGGCCCCTAAGATAAAATGAACAAGGTTTTAATATGGATAATTTGATGAAAGATATGTTCCTTATGAAATTGTGCATGGTGCACTATTATGATAATGCATATGATGATGATGTTCATAAAATGTTTTACTTGTGAGTTATGAAATGTACTTACAAGCTTTAGCTTATTTAGTTTTATATCATGTTGCAGATAAGGGTAAGAAAGTTTTGGACTAGATGGAGGATAAAGATGGGCGTGTGAACCAAGGACGATGAATTGCAAACGGAAGAATGCCAAAGAAGGTATTTTATGATACAAACTATACTTTATATAATTTTAAGTACGTTTAATTGTTAAATTTTAAAGGTTTAAACTATGACTCTTTAATTCTATAGTTTTATCATATGTCTTCTACTTTTAAATTATTGAGATTTGTTTTAAGAAATTGATCATTTTGATAGTCGGTTGGCCTACTGACCATTACTGGTTGGACTGTCGATGTAGGGTTTGACCTGTCGATTACTCTGTGCCGGCCTGCCGATCTTATTGATTTTTAGACCTTGTTTTACAGAGCCTCGGGCGGGCTGCCGAAGGTTGACCTTCGGACTGCCGGTTGAGTTCGGCCTGCCGAAGTCTCAAGTTCAACCTGCCGAACTATAAAAGTAGATTTTCAAAGATGTTTTAAAAAAGTTTATTCAACTTGTGCTGGTATTGATAAGCTATTTAAAGAATGTTTATGATAAAGTAATTTATTGCAATTGAGTCATTTATTAAACATTGATGTACATAAACAAAATGTATGCATGGATCCTAGGTATGTTTTCCATATTATGTTTTAATCATATAGTTTATTATAACTCTAAATATATGTATGAAGGAACGAATATAACAACATCTGTGACATCCGTAAGGGGGCGTTACAAGGATAAGATGTAGGTTGATTAGGATGGAGGACAAGGACAGGCTGTGTGCAAGGAGTGTTAGATTGGAAATGGAGTTATGTCATGAAAGGAATTTAAAGTCCAACAAAATTTAAGATATTATTGTTTGAGACTCAATTCTATTTGCAATATGTTCTTATGAATATATGTTTCATTGAATGTAAATTATATTTTAGATTTTTAATTACTTAGGTTATTTATTAAAGAACATGCTATATAGTTTGTTTCTTCGTAATTAGTCTTCATTAGTTGTTTGATTAGAAGTTAAGAGTACTTGAGTTATGTCTGTAAGTTTGTATTTGTTAAATATTTGTTTTTGAAAAATAAGTTTTTCTATAGGTGGTCGGTTAGCCGAATGTCTTAGATGTTTCGTCAGTTTAACCAAGGTGAGAGAAGTAAATACAGTACGTAGTTAAAAAAAAAAATTATGCAAGTGTTCTTGGGATATTTCCCTAACTGTTATTGATTATTTCGAAATTTTTATCGGTAATTGTTAAATTTAACAACAAAAGTAATGTCTCTTGTGGTGCCCAAAAGGAGGCGTTACAGCTTATGGTATCAAGCGGTTTTTGTTTTCGACACACATCGCCACACATTAGTTTCAAGTTCTCCAAGTAAGTGTAAGATTCTTCTCCTTTGGTATATTATCTTAGGATAGATTTGTTACGATTATAACCAGATTTCTTGGAGTCTTTGAGACCCAAACTTTTATTGATCATAGTAAGAGGCAATCTCTACCTCCTTATTTGTGTGTAACAGAATAGCTAAAAATCAAGAAGTTTTGTGACCAGAGGTTCATTATGTGATTATTTTATTTTTCTTGGAGAAAAGTTTATGGAAGAGTAGGTGAATGATATGTAGACATGAAAGCACGTAGAGATACGATGGCAATGGAAATTTGGGAGGCTTATGCCAACATCCTTGGTACACCTCTAGACATTAGTATTTCTATAGACAATTGTTGGTTGGTTTGCTTTTAACCACATTCATTCGATATAGTTGAGTTGTTGGAATGTTGTTGTATTATGTTGTTTCTAAAGTACTTTGCCTTTACAAATTTACTGCCATAAAGAGTTGCTTCTAAACCAAAACGAAAAAAAAGGAAGCACGTTCTTTTAAAAAACAAAATGAGGATTTACATTAATATTTGTAAATGGTAATTTAACAAAATGTAAAGTACTATTTTTTCTACTATATTTTTTATTTTAAAAAATGAGCACAAAAATCCGAATCCAAATTTGTGATGTACCAAATACAAATTCATAACTTAAAGCAGGATTTCAAACAATTACCATACACATGCTTGGATTTTGTTCCTAACTCAAATTTTTAACTACTCTCCCAACCAAACACTAACTCAGATTGTAATTCAAATCATAATACTCAAATCAAAAGAATCTAAATCCACACAATTTGAATCTATTTACCAAACAGACCCTATATGGTTTGGATTGTGTGCATTCTCAAATCAGTGGATTGTTTTGCTTTGAGAACCTGGATTTTGATTTATATATATATATATATATATATATATATATATATTTCTAGTTATGATTTTTTGGCTTTTTAATAATTGGATTTATGACCTCATCTAAAAAAATTGTTGAATATCTCTATTTCTTTTTATTTATTTTATGACAACATTGCTTTTACGATTAGTGATTTCTTTTGGATGATTTGATGTTTCATACCTGTATAGCAAAACCATGAAGGACACGTTAATTCATTCGAAAGCCTTCTTTTTCATAAGATTTTTTTTTTCCACTGCATGTGTTTTACTTTTTTTTTTTTTATTTCAATTCCCCATAGATTATCTTATAGGTTTATGTTGATGAGGCCAATTTTTAGACTTGTTTACACAGAATTAGAAAGCAAAGACGGTATGAAACAAAAATCAATGAACTTTACCATTACTTGATCCTTACTATTTTATGGTTGTTTTGATTGTAGTATAATGGCTCTTTGGTGCTTAATAGTTTATGGTTGTATTGATTGTAAAAAAGTGGCTCGTTTAGGATTAACCCAAAGGGAAACTTCGAGAAAGAAGAAAATAATGGCCTTATTTATTTATTTGTTTATTTATTTTTTCTTTGGTTGAATATCGTGCATTATAGTTCTCTCTAACATTTTAACAATTGAACAAGTAGGGAGTGCAAGGTCTACGTGGGAGGACCCACAAGTCACTAAAACTATTAATGCTTTTTACGAGGATGAATGGAATGTGATCAATAAGGTAATAATGGGGCTGCAGTGTGTGGACCTACCCAAATTAAAATATAAGGCAACAAATAAAGGAAAGACCAAGAAGGGTTTAAGATAATTGTGAAGTCTCAAAATAGTGAGAAGAAAGGAGTGCAATTTAGGACAACAAACCAGTTTGAATAAAGATTGTTTCTTGGGATGTGAGAGGGACGGGGTCGGCTATGAAAAGAGGATTGATCAAGAAATAATTGTTAATTTGAGGATTGATCAAGAAATACTTGTTAATTTGAGGCCTGACATTGTTATATTGCAAGAAACGAAAAAGGAATGGATGGATGAGAGGCATGTAGGAAGCTTATGATGTTGAAATGTAGAGATTTTATTCTAGGATATTCAAGTATGCTATATTAGGAGTCTATACATTTGACTTCCTAAAACCATGATGTAATTAGTTTTTTATTTTGTAGGAGATTTTGTTTCCTGATTTCTTGTGTAATTAGGCCAGTAAATTAGTGTATACTCTTGCATAAATGCCTTGTTTAGGCTTGTCTAATACATGGATTTTTCTTCGTAAAACAAGATGGTGTCAGAGCATTAGGCTCTTCGTTGTCGTCAATGACACATTGCTCTCTAACGACCTTTGTCATCTTCAACTCACCGACGACCTTCGCCTACCGCACAACCATCACTACAACGAACAGGATTGTTGCAGCTGCCGCTGTCAAAATTGTAAAACTATGGTTTTAGCTTCAACAACATGTGACTAGGGTTTGTGAGTAAACAGAGACTCCTATCACTGTCCCTTCAACTATCGCCTCCATCCATCGCCAATCCATCTGTCTCTATCGTCTTCCATCACCTCTGAGTCGCCATTTGGGTTCTGACCACCATTTTTTGGGAGCAATTTTTTCTTTTAAGGGGCCTTCATCGCCCATTCTTTCTACCATTTTTCACATTCAAGCCTCATTTGCCAAATTTCCTTAGACCCGATTCAATAAGTTTTCAAACACCATTCGACAGTCTGAGGAAGTCATTAAATAGCAATAGATAGTTGGAGACTTACAAAATATTGAGGTAGCATATAGATTGAACAAAAAAAATTCCCTAAGTAGTCTTAATTCATTTGAACCTATTTGAAGGGAAAAGAAAAATTGAGTTACCTTCTAGGCATGAGACCAAAAAAATGTGACTAAAAATTCGATATGTGGGATGAAGCAGGCTCTATGATCATGTCATGGTTGTGGAACTCCATGAACCCAGAAATTAGCAATACCTACATATTCTTGTCCCTCTGAAGAGATGAATCTATGATGCCATTCAACAAACATATTCTAAGGCACGTGATGTAGTGCAAGTCTTTGAGATTAAAGTCAAAGTCAGTGTAGCAAACAAGGCAACAAAACTGTGACTGAATATTTTACCTTACTGCAAGATCTACGGCATGTAGTTGATCATTATTGATGCATTAAGACCAAATGCTCAAAAGATGTTGTAGTCTTGAAGAATTTGATTGAAAAAGACCCGAGTCTATGACTTTCTTGAAGGACTTAATGTTGATTTTGATCAAGTCAGAGTCCACGTTCTTGGCAAAGATGAATTGCCATCTCCGAATGAAACCATCCCTCTAATTCCTATTAAGGAAAGCCATAGAGGCAAGCCATGGAATGATATACAATGGTGGTCAATTTTGAACAGCCACCAAAAAAAAGTGGAAAGGAAAAATTTTTAAGGTCCTCAGGCCAACACAATAAAGAAGTTCCCTGGTGTACTTACTTCAAGAAACCAAGGCACATGAAGGAAAGGTATTGGAAGTTAAACGGTAAACCACCAAGGCCAGGCCAATGCTACCGTGGTGCATGCTAGAGGTTAAAAAATTAATAAGACTTCTAAGATCATTGGAGAAGCCCACTGGTGCATGCTCTCTTGTACTCTCAGGTAAGTTCTTTATTTCTCAAGGGTTAGTCTCGAATCAATGTATTAAGAATGTATAGGTTATCGACTTAGAAGCCATCGGTCATATGATTCAATCCTTACTAAATTTCAGTATGTACACACCCCGCCCAAGTAGTTGAAAAATAGCTTTCTCAGATGGTTCACTCACCACCATAGCTGACTTAGGGAATGTCTATATCAGTCCATTCCTTGTTATAAAAAATGTGCTTCATGTTTTTAAATTATCCACCAATTTGATACTAATACAGAAACTTCCTTATGATTTGAATTGTAACATGCTTTTTTATTCTTTCTATTGTCTACTTCAAGACCAAGATTCAGTGAAGATGATTGGACTTGCTAAGGAGAAAGATAGGCTATGCCATATTGTGGAATCGAGCAAATCAAATATTGTTAGGAGTAAATTTTCCTTTTTTTTTATCTTCATCCAAAAAAGACACTATTTGGCTTCATCATTTTAGATGAGGGCATCCATCATTTAGATTTTAAAGTCTATGTTTTTAGCTTTATCTAAGGGGTTAGAGAATGAAATATTTTCATTGTGATGGTTTGTGAATTTGAAAATCATAAGCATGCTCTGTTTCTAAGCATAAAAAAGAAAAGTTCTATTCCATTTTATTTGATTTATAGTGATATGTAGGAACCTTCCATCGTTCTAAATGTGTCTAACTCATGTTGGTTTGTCTCATTTATTGATGATTGCACCAGAGTGTTTTGGATTTTTCTTCTTAAATCTAAATCTTATGTCAATAGTGTATTTCCAAATTTTCATAACATGATTCAAATAATGCATAGAATTATTGCAACCAAGTTTTATCTCCAAATTTCTAAAGTGAAGGCATTATCCGTGAAGCCTTATGCAATAGCACCCCATAATAAAACGATGTTGTAGAATAGAAGAATGGCCATTTACTAGCAACTACTCAATCATTCTTTTTAACCAAAATGTTCCAAAAAAACTATTGGCAGAAGTTGATCTCATGACTGCATGTATAAATAACTGAATGTCTTCAAGAGTTTTAGGGTAAACATTACCAATGGAGACACTTTTAAATTTTATCTTGATCAAAGAACCACAAATAACCTTGTGGTAGACATAGTGCCCTAAGGAGTACAATGTTGTAATATGTTTTTAAAGACATTTTATAAATAAAGAGTTTATTTATTATTCATATACCGAATGTTGTCCTTATGTTCATTTTTGTTGAATGTATAATAAGGAAATAGAAGTATAAGACTATTGGTCTAATCCTTTAAGATCTGTGCATATGATAGAGAAATTATGTGGAAGACATGAATCTTAAAGGTGATGGTCTAATTCATAAGATCTGCAATCAAGGGAATAGAGTATGGCACTTTATTCATACTAAGATTGTTATATTGTCTACATCACTAACGAGAGATATGGCTTGTCTTGGTCATTGGAGTAGGACTCCATGAATAGAAATATTGATGCATTGTCATAGGTGACGATGTATTGTCATAGGTGACGATGTATTGGATTAGGACATAAAAGTTGAATTGATTTGGTTAATAATTTTGTTTGTATAAATCAATTCATTTTAGACAATCATATATGTTGTGTCTTAATCCTAAAATGCCTAATAGGCCCATATTCTTGACTTATGTCTTTTGATTTACCAAGGGTAATATCCTAACTTTATGATGGTACGTATACCGATACATTGAAGACATGACTCTTGATTGACGTAGACTTGTAATTCATAGATATGGAATCTATAGCTCTTTTTGTAGAGTTAATGATATTCTCTTATATGCAATATCCTGCAATTGGAAGACTAGAGTGCTCAAACATTTGGATAAATAGGTGTAATCAAATGATATACTATTTATGGATAATAAGTATTCCATTGGTGTGATAATGGATCATAAGATAAAAATAATCAGGAAGGTAAAACATAATTTATCCTTAAGCTAATTATAAATATCTTATGGGGATATAACACATTATGATATGTCATGGATGGTTAGCTTATTAAAGTTTCGTAATTTTATATAGTTCAAGAGTGTAACTCTAAGCTTTTAGTAGAGTAGTGTTAGAGGTGATAATTATAAAATATGTATCTGGAATATTGTATTTTTATAATTATAGGAGTTTGAACTAAATTTGTCTAAAGAATCCCCTTTTCTAGCTCATTGTAAATCCACTAATAATACGACATATTTTTCTTACATATTGGTAACTTATGTTAAATTATTAGATTGACTAAAATTCAATAAGATTAGATTTAATAATTAATGTTAGTTTATCGGTTAAATTAATTTTCTAAAATAATTCAAGATAAACATGTTGAATTATTTGGATAATATTTTATTTTCTATGGGATTATCTAGATATGACTATTTTAATCAGATAACTTCTCTATTGGGTTATTTGAATTAAAACTAAGGCTTTATCTCTGAATCTCAGGTGAAAAATAAGATATTCTTAGGGATCAAAATCATCATAAGTTCGGCAGGCCGATGGAAAATTTTGGTCTATTAATTGAGTAAGTTTGGCAAGCCTATCTGTTGGAAAACAAGTACACAGTAGAATTTTAAAAAATTTTAAACCAGAGTATTTTTCAGAACACAAGTTAGACATGCTATATACATAAATTAATGACAGATCTTACTAAACTTTTATATACCAAAGTAGGCTTGAATCTATGTAGAGAAGAAAGTTTCAGAAGAGCCTCAACCAACTAGTCTTCTTTACCATTCTCTATCCACGATCAGAGTCTAGGTAGTCACATGTCGTACAACTCTTCCTCTAATGACTCTCCTTCCAACCACTTGAGAAGACCTAAGCTAAGGTTCTTGATTGTGAATAATAGCTCTCAAGGAGTTTTAGAGTTTTTTAGACTAGGGTGCTCACTCTATACTTCTCAACTAATCTAAATAACTGAGAAAACTCACCCCTATTTATAATGGTCAAATTTGGGATCAATCTCTATCATATAAGGCCTTAAAATTTGAATTTAGATGAACTTTTGATGAAAAACAAGTCTAAAATGTGTATACAGATTATAGCAGGATTGACAGACTGAACTTTCCCATCAGCCTGTTGAATTTACTCCATTGGCAGGCCAAACTAACACCCTACCAAACTTGCAATAATTTGATCCCAAAGAGTCTCTTATTTTCCTCCTATGATTCTTAGATAGAGCCTTAGTTTTAATTCAAAGAACCTAATAAAAAAGTTATTTGATCAAAATAGTCATATGTGAATAATCTCATAGCAAATAAAATATTGTCGAAATAATTCAACATGTTTATCTTGAATTAATTCAACTGATAAACTAACATGAATAATTAAATACAATCTTATTAAATTTCAGCAAATCTAATAATTTAACATAAGTCATCAATATGTAAAAAAACGTGTCGCATCATTATAGGATTTATTATGAGCTAGCAAAGGAGACATGATGGACATATACAGTTCAAGCTCCTAAAACTATAAAATATAATATCCTAGATACATACTTTATGATTATAAACTCAAATGCTACTCTACTAAAGCCTTAGAGCTGCACTCTCGAACTATATAAAATTACAACGCTTCAAGTAAGCTAACCATCTATGACATATCATAATGTGTCATATCCCCATAGGATATTCATAATTAACTCAAGAATAATTTCTATTTTACCTTCTCAATTATTTTTATCTTTCGTTTCATTATCACAACATTGGAATAGTTACTATCCATAGATATTATACCATTCAGTTACACCTATGTATCTAAATGGTTGAGCATTCCAATATTCCAATTACAGGATAATGCATATAAAAGAATATCATTAACTTTACAAAAATAGCTATGGATTCCCTATCTATGAATAACAAGTCTACACAATCAAGAGTCATGTCTCCAACATACCAGCATGCGTACCATCATAAGGTTAGGATGTCACCCTTTGGTACCCCAAAGACATAAGTCAAGAACACGGGCCCATTAGTCATTTCAGAATTAAGACATAACACATTTGATTGTCTAAAGTGAATCAATTTTTATAAACAGAATTATTAACCTAAATCAATACAACTTTATGTTCCAATCTAATTCATGGTCACCTATGACAATGCACAAATGTTTCGACTCACGGAGTCCCACTCCAATGACCTAGACAAGCCCTCTCCCATTAGGGATGTAGACAACATGACAATCTTAGCATGAATAAAGTGCCCATCTTTATTTATTCTATTGTGGATCTTACAATTTAGACTATAACCTTCAAGATTCATGTCATCCACATAATCTACCTATTATATGCTCGATTCTTAAAGGTTTAGACCGACAGTCTCAGACTTTTATTTGCTTATCATACATTCAATAGAAATGAACCTAAAGAGGACAGCATTTGGTATATGAACAATAAATAAACTCTTTATTGATAAAATGTCTCCAAAAACATATTACAACATTTTAGTCCTTAGGGCATCATGTCTAACAATCTCCCTCTTGCACTAAGTGAGTAAATAGGACATATCTTGCATCCTTATAGCCTCCACATGCCTCTTGAAGACTCTTACAGTTAGTGTCTTCATGAATAGATTAGCTAAATTGTTCTCAAATGTGATCTTAGATACACAACATGCTCACCCTCAAGAAGTCTTTTATCACATGATACTTTCGATGAATATGCTTACTATTCTTGTGACATCTTGATTCCTTAGCATTAGCTATCATTGTAGTGTTATTACAATGTAGCTGTAACGCCCCTTTTTACGGACGGCACAGATGTCGTTACATTCATTCATTTAACCATTAATTGAAGCAAAACTATTATAAATTATAACATGTATTTGAAATCATAGTTTGGAAAAGCATACCCAGGATCCGTACATACATTTTTTTTTTTTACAATTCATGAGAATTTATAAATTTCTTCATTACAACAATTCGCTTTTCCATAAACATCCTGTAAATAGTTTGCTAATATCATTGAAAATTAAATTAACCTTTGAAGACATTAATAAAATTCTTTGAACACAGTTCAGTAGGCCGAACTTTAGATTTCGGCAAGCCGAATTCGACTGGCAGGCCGAAGGTCATCCATCGACAGGCCGCCTGAGGCTTTGCAAAAATGGGGTTTTAAATTCAATAAGTTTGGCAGGCCGATACATGGCAACTGGCAAGTCGATCAAACTCTTCAATAGTCCGACCAGTAATGGTTGGTAGGCCAAACTGTTATAAAAATAATTTGTTTTAAAACAAGTTTTAAAGTTTCAAATGCAGAAGAAAATTTATAAAATAATAAAAGTCCATCAAATAAACATTCTCAAAATTATAAAACATATCCTTAAAATTCAAAAATAATAAACATACTCAGAATTGTAAATCATGGATTATTTCATTAAAATCTCTTTCTTTGGCGTTCTTCCATTTGCAATTCATCTTGCTTAGCTCACACGCCCGTCTTGGTCCTCCTCCTAATCCATGGTTCTCTTACCCTTATCTGCAACATGATGTAAACTTAATTAAGCAAATGCTTAGTAAGTACATTTGTAAATCTCACAACTTAA
>CAMOHE010045850.1:0-34037 GCA_946598075.1 Artocarpus hirsutus | reverse complement strand
TGATGTTCTCGCAGAGTCTGAAGCACAATCCTGAGATGCTGCTCATGCTCCTCCCAAGTCTTAGAATAAATCAAGATGTCGTCGATAAACACAATCACAAACTGATCCAAGTAAGGCCTGAATATCATGTTCATCAAATCCATGAAAGCTGCCGGAGCGTTCGTCAATCCAAACGACATTACTAGAAACTTGAAATGTCCATACCGGGTCCTGAAAGCTGTCTTGGGAATGTCCTCTTCCTTAATCTTGAGCTGATGATATCCTGACCTCAAATCTATCTTTGAGAAGTACCGCGAACCTCCCAACTGATCAAAGAACTCATCGATCCTGGGCAATGGATACTTATTCTTCACTGTGACTCGATTCAGCCGTCGATAATCTATGCACAACCTTAAGAGTTCCATCATGCTTTCTTAGCGAACAAGACCGGTGCTCCCCACGGTGATGTACTATTCTGGATATATCTTTTGTCAACAAGTTCCTGAAGTTGCTTCCTGAGTTCTTTCATCTCTGCCGGCATCATCTGGTAAGGTGCTATAGAAATCGGTGCTGTTCCTAGAAATAATTCAATACCAAACTCAATCTCCCGATGCGGTGGTAATCCTGGTAGCTCGTCAGGGAAGACATCTTTAAATTCGTCTACCATTGGAATTACTGCACGTCTTCTCAAAACACTAGGCTCTCCTTCCAAATCCATAAAGATAGCATAACAAACTGCGTTCTTCCGCCCTCCGAGACATGCCCTAACACAACGCTCACCACCACCCTTGTAAGTGATCACCGTCCCCTTATCAGACACTAGGGTCACTTTCCTAAGTTGACAGTCCACTACTACACCGTACCTAGACAACCAGTCCATTCCTAGGATTACATCATAGGTTCTCATGGGGATTACAATCAAATCACTTTTCAAAATCTCATCCCCGATCTTTATTTTACAAGCTTTACAAATACTATTCACACACACCAGCCCCAAGGGTGAAGCTATAGCTAAGGGTTCATCAACTTCTTCTATCTCTAATCCCAAGGCATGTACAAATGAACTCGAAATGAGAGAATAAGTGGCACCAGTATCAAACAATACATGTGCTAAGGACTGAGAAACCATGATCGTACCATCGACAACTACGTTATTGGTCTGGGCATCTGAACTACCTGATGTCATCATGTGAACCTGCACTGGAGCTTTTCCTTTTCCTCTACCCACATTACTAGTTCCTAGGTTAACTGGCCAATACTGCTACGATGATGGTGACTGGACACTAGTTGTACTCGGCGTTCGATATTGAGGGACGTTACACTGAAAACTCTGCTGCTTATGACCTTGCGCTAAATATGGCAACTGCTGAGGAGAGAACTGATGGAATGGAAGTTGAGGATACTGCTGAGGCTGAGGTAGAGTCTGAAGCTGAGGCCGACGACTAGCTCCTTCTCCAGTCTGAAGTCCTAAGCAAGCACTCCTGATCGGGCAATTCCTCTTGATGTGTCCTGGCTGCTCACAATAGTGACAGTGAAAGCTGTAGGGGTTGCTGCTCCTGCTACTAGATGAACTACTGCTGCCGCTGTTCACGCCACCCAGTTTGCTCTTTCCCGGAGTCGGTCAACTGCTGATGCTCCTCCTGCTGCTCCTTTGTGGTCCTCCTGATGCCTTAGCTCGATTCTCACAATACTGTGCGTAATCATTCTCCACTAATATTGCTAATGACACAAGCTCTCCAAAGTTTTCGAGTCGTAGAGTAACTATCTGTCGTCGAATAGGAGCCTTAAGTCCTTCCTGAAATTTGATATACTTTTCACGCTCCGATGCCACTGCTGAGGGAGCAAACATTGCCAATTCATTGAACTTCGCCTCATATTCTAGAACTGACATGTCGCCCTGCTGCAACCTATAGAATTCTGCCGCCTTTTGGTCCCTGTACTCCAGCAAAAAATACCTATCATAGAATAGCTTCTCGAATCTATCCCTATCAATATTATCATTTTTTTCTAGGCGCTTTGCTTGCTTCCACCAAGTGTTAGCACCACTTTCAAACTTATATGCTATAAATTCCACGCGATACTCCGCTGGCACGCCAAGTGTATCCAAGTGTTTCACGATCAAATCTAGCCACTATTCTGCCACCTGTGGGTCCCCAGTTCCGTCAAAGGTTGGTACTGACGCACGTCGAAACTCCTTAAAGTACATATGCCGACGACTAGCCTGAAAATCATCAGGTCTTGCCCTTGCTGCCATCTGTCAAAATGCTGCAAACATAGCCCTCATCATGCCCTCATCATTTCTGAACTCGGCATCCGCGGTCGAGTGACATCTCGACCGCGACGTCTAGGTGCCATTCTCTCACTTCTAAAAACAAAATTTGGACTGTCAGTGGTATTCCGTTGTCGTACCTATGTGTGCATAATTCCCAAGGTTTATAACCTTGAGCTCTGATACCATTCTATCATGCCCCGGAGTACAGGAGGTGACGTGGTGGTTTAGTTAAGTTAATTAAATAAAGATTTAGTTAAAAACAGGGTTTTACAATTTAATTTATAAATAAAAATGAGATAATTTTAAAATCGTTCGAACAGAAGAAATTAAGGAAATAGAATAAACTGTCATAATAATTGAACAAATAAAAAGAACATTAAAATAATTAAATATGGGGTGGAATGAGTATGGGTCCCACTTGCCTACATATTATGCACACACATATAGTACTGACAATATTACAATACAACCACAGTCCAAAGTAAATAGAAGTTAGGAATTTACATGCCTTGCTTGCTCTATTACAACCTACCCAAATCTTTTACTGGTCGTAAGTCCGGTCAGCGAACTCTTCTCCAATCCTAAGCTGATATCCACCTAGGGGTAAAATTTTAAAACAATGAAAACGTGAGCGAAAGGCTCAGTAGGACTATATTTTAAAATAAACAGATAAATATTCTATTAGAACTTTCTAAATAATTAAATAAATCAAATAAGTATTTACATTTACTAAAATTCTCTTAAAGACAGTTTGTCAAAAGTACCTTTTTAATTCTCTCGGGCAAACCAAATATTCACCACCGAAGTGGCCCAGCTGGGTTTCGGGTCCTGCCCCCAAGGTCATTCACTACACAACCCGATCTCTGTTATGGCATCATGCCCATATATCTTTCTTTAATTATTAAAATCTCTGTTTATCAAATATAATCATTTACATTCATTATGAAGTTCATTATGAACATTTCTCAAACAACCATTTGTAAATATATTTAAACAAAATCATTTCCCAATCAGTCATTGAAAACATTTGATAAAAATATATTTTTGGCTTTAAATCATTTAAATCATTTTGAAAAAGGGCTACCAAAGGAAGGGGGTAGAAGTCCTACCTCGATTTTTGTATCGGTGTCCAACACCGTAATCCCAGCCTACTATAAGTTAGCTCCCTGGATCCGCGCACAATTCATAAACGTATAGTAACTTAGTTCATTAGTATCTAACCCGAGGTATCCTATAATACTAAATCATCTCATGGTGTCCTAGTGTGCATTTAGGTTTATAAAATCATTTTATAAAGTTGGAATTTCAATCAGGGTTCAAAACAATGAAAACGGGTGAAAATCACAAAATTGGGTTTAGGTTCGATCGGCCTGCCGGTCCCCCTGGTTCGGCCATTCGAACTACACAGATCGGCCTACCGGAAGACCAAGTCCAGTCGGCCAAAGTTTCCCAGGTTCGGCCTAAAGGTCGGATGAATCCGGCCTACCGATCCTTTGAATTCAGCCTGCCAAAAGTCAAGTTCGGCCTGTCGATCTAGGAAATTCTAGAAATTTCTACGCATGGGTCTCGGCTTTCCTCGAGCCTAATTCTTCAATCCAACCTATTTTTCTCAATTCTCATGCATGAGAAATCATCATAAACAATAAAAAATCATAGTAGAACACTTTTTAATGGATTAAAACAAGTTTTAAACAAGATTTTCACAAAAATCCAAAAATAGAGAAAATAAAGGAAAAATAAAAAATCTTGATTTCAATCCATTTTTGTTCAAACAAGGTTTGTATTCTAGCTAATCTAAGTCCATCTAACTTAGATTGAAGCTTTTCTAAGCTTAGAATTCTTCGTTTTCAAAATGCAAGAAATTTTGAAAAATTGAAAAAGTAAAGAAAATTTAAAACTAACCTTGAATCGAAGCTTTAAAACGATGTTTTTGTTGTTGAATCTCGTTCCCGAGCCTCCAATCTACTAACCTTAAGCTTGAAATCAAAATTTGTTTTCAAAATTTAGAGAGAGAACGAGAGAGAGAGTGTAACCGAGAGAGGGGAAGAGAGGAGAGAGAGAGAGAGCACGGGTGAGTGAGTGAGGAGAGAGAGAGATTTAAATAGAGGAAGAAAAGGCAATTAGTTTTTCAAGACTGTGTACAACCGCACACAGTTTTCAAATCAAATTGTTTCAATGAAATTTAAATTAACAATTAAAAATAATTTAGAATAATGAAAAATTATTAAAAAGTAAAATAACACAAGATTACTTAATTTTCACAAAATAATCAAATTAAATTTAAAATGCTCATTATGGCACACTAACCAACCATTTAGCACTCTAATATCATTTAATTAACTTCGGGGTGTTACAACCTATGACAACATTAGAGGCTTCAACGACCACTTGTTCTTTCGTCATTGCATAGGTACGGGCATTAGTAGGTGGGGCTTCAAGTTTTCCCTGATTAATCAGTGGTCCCTCTAAGATAGCTTGCATCTGGTGGAGTTGGGCATGAGAAGCTCTCTGCTGAGCTTGAACATTTGTCTGATTGGGGCAGTTCTTGGTGACGTGGTCTTCACATCCATACATGAAACACTGATTTGTCCCCAAATGACATTCACCTGGGTGTTTCTTTCCACATTTGGCACATGGTTGTATCTATCTATTATTGTTCTTGCATCATCCACCATTCTGCTTCTTATTACCTTGGCCCTGCTGGTTCTAGAAGTTGCCCTTCCTTTTGTTGTTCTTCTAGTTCTGGTTGTTGCTGCTGCTGCTGTTGTTGTTTCTATTTTGAAGTTAGTTTTTAGTGTTTGTATTGTTTGTCAGTTGACCTAGTTAAGGCTGGTTTCTTCTTAGTTTTGATAGGTGTAATTTAACTCATTGGGCCCTCAAGACAACCTGTTCCTAGTTTCTGGGTGGACTCGCCCCATCAACAATTGCAACAATCTATGGTCTGAGGACTCTGATCAATCTTTTGACCCTTTCACTATCATCGCTAACCATCCTTGGGCAAAGGCATGCTAACTGGTCTAATTTAGCCACCACATCGATAACTAACAAGTCTCTTTGGCGCAGGTTCTCAAACTCATCATAATGCTTTCGAATAATGTTCATGTGGAAGAACTTCGTGTTAAATTCATGAACGAAATCAGCCCATGACATCTTGTCTGGATTCCTACTTTGTTCAATTCCGTCCCACTAGATTCTAGCCTCCATGGTGAGGTAATATGAGGCATAGAGGACCTTCTCATTTTTTGTGAAACCCATGAGTTTCAAAGTGGCCTCAATTCTAGGGGATCCTTATAACCTTTAAGTCTGGTGGCTTAACCCTCTTCTATCTAACTAATAACAGTTCTTGGTAGAAAGGTCTTGGATTTGAAACAGGAGTTAGAACTTCCTCTCCTTATGGCTAAGGAGGAGGAGGTGGTGGCATGTTCTCACCTTGTCTTTCACCTCCTTGGCTACTAGCTCTAAGTTCCTTGATTTCTCTCCTTTGATCTTGGAGTTGCCTTTGCAACTTGGCAATCATCGTCATCAGTCTTTCATTGGTTTTGTTGTCATTAACAGCAGTGGCTTGAGCACGAGTTTGAATTCTCCTACGACCTTGTATATTTGACTTCCTAAAAGAATTAGGAATTTAGGAATAATCTTCCAATTTATGAGACAGGGTTTCACTACTAAATTATGCATAAGGGCATTTATCATCGTACAACAAAATCTTACACTTGTTACTCACATCCATAACAATTAACTTAAAATACACTTTCTATTTTCAATTCACTTGTTATCAGTGAATTGAAAATAGAAATTCACTTTGACACCAAAGCTGTAACACCCCCTTATGGATGTCACAAATGTCATTACATTCATCCTTGTTATCATTATTTAAGATAAACTATTTAAATAAATTTTATTAAATGTATCCTAAGATCCATGCATACAATAGACACCTAAAACTACAACATATCCAAAAATTAGCTTCAAATGCATTTTCAACAATTCCAAATATGCATTAGAATTCAAAGACCAAATAAACTCTAAATACCTAAAGCAGTGAGCAACACACGATCATCATACTCAAATAATTAAAAATAAAATTACTTTGATTTTTATGACAACCTATTATCATATAAATGTAGTACCACAAAAAGTTTCATTAGCAATAAATTCATTTAGCCATGCAAAAAGGTCACACAAATAATAAGTCTAGAATTCACTAAATAGACAACCATAAAATGTTCAAGAACACTTACACGATTCATCATATCACCATAAAACTTTCCAGACCATAACTTGACATATAAATGAATGTATTTGCAAAACTACATGAGAATAAAGATTCATTTGCCCTACGAACAAAGACTGCATTTTTTGAAATTTTTACTGATCAATAACGAATAGTCCAGGAGTAACAGAGAATGAAAATTGAATAACTTAGCATAGAAAATTCCAAACAATGTGAAACTTTAAGGAACATTACATAACACATATATAAACATCATAATAAAATTTCATCAAAAAAGGAAATTCATAGACAAAGTTATGAGAATCGAAACGCAAAGAAAACACAATTTTAGGAATTAACCTAGAACAAATTTCTTACCTCAAAATGATTCTTCTCAAATTTTCTTGAATTTGTCTAAGCAAAAACCCAATATTTCATTCAAATATTTGTAGGAAAAATAAAGGAGAGAAGATGATGAAAACATGGAGTAGAAAGAGAAAATTAGGAGAACTTTAAAGAGAGAGGGAGGAGCGATATAGAGAGAGATATTCGTGAAAATTGAGAATGGTGTGAAGAGGAAATGATCTTGTCTATATTTGAAATAGATTTTCTTAAAAAATAAGGGTGTATACTAGCGTATGATGGGGAGAGATGAGGAAAAAGTCCAAGATTTGCTCTAACTACCAAATCTCATCTTTTCAAACTAGGAAATCTTATCACAAAATCAAATTATCTTCAAGAAAAGTCAAACCTTCCCTAACATGGATAAGGAAAGAGATAAAATATATCAATTATTTAGAATTTTTCTCAACAAATCAAATTAATCATCAATGCCACAAATTTCAAGAATTATCTACTAACTTTTCGTTAGTAGCTTTTGGCCTGTCGACAGCTTAGTTTGGCTTGTCAAAGTTTTGAGTTCGATCTGCCGATGAAATCCATTGGCCTACAGTTTTGGAAAAACAATTCAGCCTATCAAGTTGGACAATTTGGCCTGTTGAAGTATCACATATAACATTATACAAAATAAAACATTAGATATTCACTATGCATACATTATAAATCACATGAACACCTTGGGCGCTTCAATTCGACATGGTCGTCACTTGTTATCATACTCAAAATAAAATGGTCAACAAAATTATATCATAAAGAAAATACTTAACGTTGTTAAATATCTATCATTAACCGTTACATGGGAAAATGGTGGGTGTTACATTATGCACATTACTAAGGGGGAGTTTCATTTTTGCATATGATTTGTGCACATTTGACAAGGGGAGTTTATATATTCTAAGAAAATTAATTTGTGAAAATTTTCACATATGTGCTTGCTCTCTACACTTTTAAAGTTTTCTTTTTTTGGAGGAAATATGCATTATTTAGTCATTCTTAGTTTATTCACCATGTTTGTTTTGATACTCTCCATTTATGTATTCATTTCATTTAATTCTTCAAACTTTCTTGCTAATGCCAATAGGGGAGTAGAAATATTGATCGCTTTAAACCTCAAAGTTTTTATTTCTATCACTCTACTTCAAGTTTTATTTCTATTATAAGCACTCAATTGTTTGTCATCATCAAAAAGGGAGAGATTGTTTGCTCCTATGTTTCAAAGGAAATAATTATTTTTGTTTTGATGACATGAAACAATTTATTGCTTAAATGCTAATGATTTATCTTGACTGTATAGAGCCATTTAGTATTTTCATTATTGCATCTCAAGAGAATCAAAAAGAGATTCCATCAAGACTAGAAAGAAGTTAACAAAGATGGACAATCTACCAAGAATTTGAAGATTGAAGATATGGCATCAACAGGAATGAAGAATATGTTTAAGTTTATTTCTTAGCTTGTATGATGTTAGAGCATGCACAGGATATTTATCAAGTTTAATTAGCTCAAAGTCTTGATTCATATTTAAACTTGATTTCAAACATTTTTAATAGATTTCAAAATTAAGTTAAAAACATTTGAAGTCTTGAAATTATATTCAAAATTATTTCTATATCATTGCATATATTTTCAAGGCTTAAAATTAATTTGAGAAAGGTTTCTAAGATGTTTAAAATTGTTTTTAAACTCAACAACTTCAAGCAAAATTTGAGGTGCCTGACCACCTGGAGAGGCATGGTCGACTGTCCATAAGTATATGCGGTTGACCGTACCAGCCTGAAGTGGGGCTAGTTCTCGAACACCATGGTCGACCGCGTCTAGTATACTGGGGTCGACTATGATGTCCAATGACTATATTTCTATCCATTAGAATTGCATCTCAAACAATCATAAACGGCTAGTTTTGAGCTTTTACCTATAAATAGCCTAATTGATGACCTTAGTATGCATAAAGAACATCTAGAATTAACCTTGTATCATTCTCTAAGTGTTCTATAAGTTTTTTATCAATATTTGAGCCAAACTTGTTAAACATTCTTATTGTGTGCTTGATCATCTCCTAGTTTGTTCTAAATTGTAATCTATGCATTTCTAAGAGTTAAAAGAGAGTGCTTAAATACTTCCAATCATTATAAGCAGAGTGAATTAGGTTTCCAAAGCCTTAATAAATTTTGGGGTTGTCTTGGGTTTTTCAATCTCTGTATAAAATTAGTAGGTTACTTTAGTCAGTCAGTCTCCGTGAAAAATTGATGGTTGTAAGAAGGTGTGGTAAGCCTTGGATAGAAAAAGATACAAAATTGTACAAAGAGTGATCGTGCCAAAAAGACAATTGTAATAGTGGAAGAGGCCAAGTCGAGGACTTTGTGCAGTAATAGTGGACGTAGGCATATTGCCGAACCACTATAAATCATCTTTGCATTTCTCTATCCCTACCTCCTTACATTAACGCATTTATATCTTCATGAAGTTTATTATAATTGATATTTGTGTGTTTCACTTTCATCTACGTTTAGTCTAGTAAATTCTAATAATTGTGAAAAAGTTTTTAAAACCCAATTTATCCTCCTCTTGGGTAGCTATTCTTGGGCTCATAGATATTACGACTGTTTATTATATTGCTTGTAGCTTTGCATGTTACGTTGTTTGTCTATATTATAATATGTTTTACCATGTATGTTGATAATATGCCATGTAGAATAGGGAGTGCTGCTCATTAAAAATTTTTCATGCATGTTAACAAAAAAATTTACTTTTAAAATATTAAGTGGCAAAATAGTTTTTGAAGAAAAGACTTAAGGCCTAAGGAAGGGATTGCATCAAATACTAGATTGGATCTTAGAGAGGATAATTTACTTTGGCATGGTTTATCATTGTTCACCTCAAGGTGTCGATTATAAACTATGGATAAAGTAATTGAAATGATAGTTATACTCTTAAGATTAATTTCATTATTAACCTCCCAAGGAGCTCCGTTCATAAAGTTAATGGACAAAGAAAACAACTTCTAATATATGTTAGATTATACAGGTCTTGGATGGTATATATTAATTAAGAGGGGATCCGTGTTTCTAATTGAATTTGGCAAGTCTTCCCAAGGCATTTTGTGGAATTCTGAGTTAGGAATTATTGTTGTATGATTGTAATTTTTTCAAGATTTTGACACATAAACACATTGTATGCTTACTTGGTATATGATTTCTTTATTGTAAATCAAAATGTCTAAAAACATTTTATCTTTGATACTCGATAAAAACACATTAACTAGCAAAATTATAATGATTGGAAAAGGAACCTGAATATTGTATTTTCCTTTGAGAAACTAAAATTTGTTCTAACAACACCGTGTCCTCCTACGCCTACTGGCGAATCCATTAATGAACAAATCCAAGCGTATAATTGCCAAAAGAATGCTGATGAGCAAGTCCACTGCTATATCATAGCTAGCATGAGTAACATGCTACAGGCTCAACACGTAGATTATGAGACTACTCGATAAATCTTAGATAATCTTAATGACATGTTCGTAGGCCAAACCTTGACGAAATGGCAAGGGACCATTTGAAAGCTTCTTAACTGTGAGCAGAGACTAGGGATGCCTATGAAGGAGCATATAATGTTAGTCATAGGTTACCTCACTGAGGCTCAAACCTACAGAATCGACATTAATGTTGAGTCATAGATGATTATGGTCTTTGAAACTGTTTAAGGACTTCATCCCGTTTAGAGCTTCATATAATTTGAGCAATAAACATGATGTGACCTTAACTGAGTTGATGAAATAGTTACAAAAGTTAGAGAATTTGATCATGGAAGCTCTAGCTGGTGGTGAGGCAAACTTGGCAATTTCATCTAATTCCAATTCCAATTCTAGGAATGGAAAGAAGCAAAATGCCAAAAATAGGAAGTCTTCTATTTTTACAAAAGGCAAGGATAAGAAAAAAAAGAAGAGCAACCCAAAGTAACTAAAGTGTTTTTTCTAAGAGAAGTTTGGGAACATAAAGAAGAATTACAAGAACTTCCAATCTAGAGGAGGTAAGTGCAAACTTCTAGTGATTGAGATTGCTCAATTGAGAAATCAAATAAAACTTTGGTCATAGATTCTGGAACAACTAATCATGTTTGTGTTTCTCTGCAAAGGTTTAAGGAAACAAAAAGTCTACTATTGTTAGACATGTATGCCCTAAGGAGTAAAAATGTAATATGTTTTTGGAGATATTTTTATCAATAAAGAATTTATTTATTATTTATTTACCACATCTTGTCCTCTTTACGTTCATATTTGTTGAATGTATGCTAAGCAAACAAAAGTCTGAGACTATCGGTCTAAATCTTTAAAAATTGGGCATACGATGGACAATTATGCAGAAAGCACGATTCTTAAAATGTAGGTCTAAATCATAAGATCCGCAATTGAGGGAATAAAGTTAGGCACTTTATTCATGCAAAGATTGTTATGTTGTCTATATCCCTGATGGGAGATGGTTTGTCTTGACCGTTGGAGGTGGACTCCATGAGTAGAAACATTGGCACATTGTCATAGGTGACGATGTGTTGGATTGGGACATAAAGTGAATTAATTTGGATAATCGTATGTATTGTATCTTAATCCTAAAATGAACAGTGGGCCTGTTGTCTTGACTATCTTTTGATGCACCAAAGGGTGACATCCACATTTTAATAGTGGTACGCATGCCGGTACGTTGGAGCATGACTCTTGATAGCGTAGACCTGTTATTCATAGATGTGGAATCCATAGCTCCTCTTCAGGAGTAGCTAACATCATCTTTTATGCGTTATCTTGTAATTAGAAAACTGGAGCACTCAACCATTTAGATACATCGGTGTAACCGAATGGTGTATCGTCTTTGAATAGTAAGTTTTTCGATGGTGAGATAATGGAATGTAAGATGAAAATAATTGGAAAGGTAAGATAAAATTTATCCTTAAGCCAATTATGGATAATCCTATGGGAATATGATACATTATGATATGTCATAGAGACTTAGCTACATGGGCTCTGTAATTTTATATAGTTTAAGAGTGCAGCTCTAAACTTTTAGTAGAATAACGTTAGAGTTGATAATTATGAAATATATATGTGGGATATTGGTTTTCATAATTATCAAGAGCTTAAACTAAATAGGTCCATCAGGTCCCCTCTGCTAGCTCATAAAAATCTTATAACGATAAGCTATGCTTTTTCAATAATTGCTGACTTGTGTCAAATTATCAAATTGGCTAAATTCGATAGGATCAAATAATTCATGTCTGTTTATCAGTTGAATTAATTTCATGAATAAATCATTCAAGATAACTTGTTAAATATCATGATCATATAATTCATGTCTGTTTATTAGTTGGATTAATTTTGAATAAATTAATTCAAGATAAACTTGTTGAATTATTAGGAATATTTATTTTGCTAGAGATTATCTCAATATGGCTGTTTTAATTAGATAACTTCTCTATTGGATTATTTGAATTAAAACTAAGGCTCTATCCTAAGAATTTCGGATGGAAAAAAAAAAGATTCATAGGGATCAGTTATCAAAAGTTTGGCATGCCGATCTTTAAGTTTGGCCTACCGATGGAGCAGGTTTAGCAGGCCGATCTATCAATACAGCCTGCCAACTGAGCGTTAAATAGATCACGTGTTTTCACGTAGATTTTATCAGATATTGATCTTAATTTGATTCTAATTCTAGTTTTTGAGAACTTATTTGATAAGGACTGACTCGTGGGCCCAACCTCTATAAAAAGGGGAGTGAGAATCATTGTTATTAAGATCAATTGAGAGATTAAGAGTAAGACTCATTGTTATTGAGATCAATTGAAAGATTAAGAGTGAGACTCTACTAGTGAGACTCTATAACTCTCTTAGAGCTATTGTTCACAAATCACAAACACTAGCTTTGGGTTTTCTCAATTGGTTGGAAGGAGAGCACCGAGGAAAGGCTGAACGACGTGTGCCTACACATACTCCAATCGTGCATAGAGAATAGCAAAGAAGACCAGTTGGTTGAGGCTTTTTTGGAACATTACTTCTCTTCACCAATTGTGGAGCTTTTCTGCATTTACGAGGTTAGTAAGATCTGGTTAATTTATGCATATAATGTATCAAACTTGTATTTTGGAGAATACTCTGGTATAGAAAATTTTTAAAATTCCACTGCGTGCTGTTTTTCCAACAGCCACATGAGCACTTCATGCTTCTGATGGGCAATGGATCCTTAGTGTTGGCTAAAACAGTGGGAGACATCCATCTTTATTTTGATAATTATAGGAGTTTAGTTTTGAGGGATTTTTTTATGTTCTTAAACTTAAAAGGAATTTAATTTCTGTCACTTGTTTATTTAGAATTTCTTATTCAAATTCTGTTAATAATAAAATTATGATTCGTAAAAATAAATCTTTCATTTGTAATAAATAGATGCAAAACAACCTATATTTTATCAAACCTAAGATGAACTCACTGCTAAATATTGAGATTAATGATAACTCTAAAAGACTTAAAACTTCTCAATTTAATAATATTTACCTTTGGCACTTGTGATTAGGTCACATTAGCCTGAATAAGATTTAAAGGTTGGTAGAGGATAGACCCTTAAGACATTTAGAGATGGAATCTATACCACAATATGAATCTTATTTTGAGGACAAAATGACCAAAAGACCATTCAGGTCTAAGGGCAATTGAGCCGAAAGGGTTCTAAAACTTGAGCATAGTAATATTTGTGGTCCCATAAACATCAATGCACAAGGAGGGTATGAGCATTTTGTCACTTTTATTGATGATTACTTAAGATATGGGTATGCCTAACTAATGCATCATAAGAGTGAAACTTTTGAGTTTTGAGCTAAAGCAGAGAAGCAATTAGCTAAACCCATAAAGGCACTTCGTACCGATCAAGGTAGAGAATGCCTCTCCAATGAGTTCTTAAGACACTTATTAGAGAATAGGATTCTATCCCATTTGACTGCGCCAAGCACTCCACGGTAGAATAGAGTGGCTAAAAGAAGAAATAAAACTTTGTTGGATATGATTAGGTCTATGATGAATTATTCAATGTTACCTTTATTCTTTTGAGGATATACTCTACAAACCACATGTTATCTTTTGAACAATATGCCTTCAAAATAGGTTTCTAAACCTCCTCACGAGTTGTGGACGAGTAGAAAGATATCCATAAACCATATTCATATTGGGGATGTCCAACTCATGTCTTATATAAGGAAGCGAACAAGTTAGAAGCATGTTCGAAAGTGTGCATGTTTGTGGGATATCCAAAAGGGAAAAAAAAGGGGGTTAATTTGATAACCTAAAAGAAAATAAGTCATGGTTTTAACTAATACGACTTTCCTTGAGGAAAGTTACATGAACAACTATGAACCTCATAGTAAAGTAGTACTTGAGGAGTTAGTAAATGACTTGATCACTTCGGGAGTTCCAGTTCAAATCAATCCATTCAATATAAAAAAAACCAACCGAACAACAACCTAGGGAGCTTTGGTGTAGTGCGAGGATCGGGCATCAATCCAAGAGATATATGTTCAATGGTGAAACTTACTTGTCTGAACTGGTTGAACATAACATAGATCCTTACACTAACATAGAGGCTATAGAGGATGTTGATTCAAAGCTCTAGACAGAAGCTATGAACACTAAGATAAACTCTATGAAGACTAATCAAGCCTAGGAGCTTGTGGACCTTCCGAAAAGGGTAAAACCCATAAGGTAATGGGTCTATCAGAGAAAGAGAGGAGCATATGTTAGACGTATATGCCCTAAGGAATAAAAATGTAATATATTTTTGGAGACATTTTTATCAATAAAGAATTTATTTATTATCTATATACCAAATCTTGTCCTTTTTACATTCATATTTGTTGAATGTATGTTAAGCAAACAAAAGTCTGAGACTGTCAGTCTAAACCTTTAAGAATTGAGCATATGATGGACAGATTATGCTGAAGACGCGATTCTTAAGGTAACAGTCTAAATCATAAGATCTATAATCGAGGGAATAAAGTTAGGCACTTTATTCATGTAAAGATTATTATGTTGTCTATATCGCTATTGGAAGATAGTTTGTCTTGGCCATTGAAGGTAGACTCTGTGAATAGAAACATTGTCACGTTGTCATAGGTGACGAACAGAAACATTGGCATGTTGTCATAGGTGACGATGTATTGGATTGGGACATAAAGTGAATTGATTTGGATTAATAATTCTATCTTCGCAAATCGATTCACTTTAGGCAATCATTTGTATTGTATCTTAATCTTGAGATGAATAGTAGGCTCGTTGTCTTAACTTATGTCTTTTGATATACAAAAGGGTGTCACCCACATTTTAATAGTGGTGCGCATGCCAGTACGTTAGAGGCATGACTCTTAATAGTGTAAACCTATTATTCATAGATATGAAATCCATAGCTCCTCTTTAAGAGTAGTGATATCCTCTGATATGCATTATCATGTAATTGGAAAATCAGAGCGCTCAACCATTTCGATACATAGGTGTAACCAAATGGTATACCATCTTTAGATGGTAAGTTTTTCGATGGTGAGATAATGGAATGTAAGATAAAAATAATCGGGAGGGTAAGTCAGAACTTGTCCTTAAGCCAATTATGGATAATCCTATGGGGATACGATACATTATGATGTGTCATGAAGACTTAGCTATATGGGCTTTGTAATTCTATATAGCTCGAGGATGTAGCTCCAAGCTTTTAATGGAGTAGCATTGGAGTTAATAATTATGAAATGTATATCTAGGATATTGGGTTTCATAATTATCGAGAGCTTGAACTATATAGGTCCATTTGGTCCCCTTTGCTAGCTCACAAAAATCATGTAACGATACGGTGTGGTTTTTCAATGATTGGTGACTTATGTCAGATTTATCAGATTGGTTGAAATTTGAAAGAGTCAAAGAATTCATGTCTATTTATCGTTTGAATTAATTTTGTGACAAAATGATGAGGGCATCGGTAGCACAAGCAAGAGCACAAGGGATGAGACATATTTAGATCTAATTCAAGTTCCTACTAGTCCAGTTACGAGAGCTCGTGCGAAGAAGTTCAAAGAAATGCTTATTGGGTTGATTTAAGCATCTTGGGCTCAAGCTATCGCATGGAGGCCTATTGAGGGAATTGCATGTGACAACCAGACCAATAAATGCGTGATTCAAGTTCTGGAAGGGACCGAGTAATCCTATGGCTGTAAATAATCACGCTACTTTCTATTTCGATTACTTTTCCAATTTGAGGCGACAAGTGGCGAGCAGAATCTGCCCTAATTATTGTCTAGTTTCCTTTTCTCTTACAAAACATGCGTTTACTTTTATATTATTGTAAGGCTTTTAAGCCATTTAGGAAACTTACCTTATTTGCTTTAGATTGGGCCTTTTTTTCGCTAGTAATTGATTTGCCCGAAATTCCACGAGCAATCTGGAGCTCAAAATTCGCAAAGGGGAACCACTATATATTGTAACGAATTTCATTCAATGGTAATAAGTTTTTACACACAATTTGAGATTTAATTCTCTTCGGTTCCTAAACAAACTATTCGAACTTATCGGAAGATTCCGTGGCATTCTAACACTTATCAATCATCCGTCCATAACTGATTGTGGCATCCTCACAAACCATGGTTCATGCTTCTTGTTAGGCATCGGGTCGCGGTTCCATTTCAAATCTGATTAGGCGTTTCGATCTTGGAGGCCAATTTTGGTTAGGGTGGCATCAATTCTTGGCGTGGTTTGTATCACAAAATTAATTCAAGAAAAACTTATTAAATTATTAAAATCAGATAATTCTTGTTTGTTTATTAGTTAATTTAATTTTGAATAAATTAAATCAAGATAAACTTGTAGAATTATCCAGAATTCATTTATTTTCCTAGAGATTATCTAGATAAAGATGTTTTAATTAGATAACTTCTCTATTAGGTTATTTGAACTAAAACTGAGACTTTATCCTATAAAATCTCGATTGAAAAATGAAAGATTCGCTAGGATTTTTATCGCAGGTTCGACATGCCGATCCTCAAGTTTGGCCTACCGATGGGGTAAGTTTGGTATGCCAGTTATATAGATTGGCATGCCAATCATGCGATAAAAAGATCACACATTTTCACACAGATTTCATCAGATATTGATCCGATTTAATTCTGATTCAAATTTTGAGGCATTATCTGATAAGGACTGACTCCTAGGCCCAAACTCTATAAAACGGGTGTGAGTCTCATTATTATTTAGAGCAATCGAGAGATTAAGAGTGAAACTCTGCTAGTGAGATTCTGAAACTCCTTGAGAGCTTTTATTCACAAATCATGAACACTAGCTTTGGGTTTCTCTCAATTGGTTGGAAGGAGAGTCACCTAGTGGAAGAGTTGTACGTGTGAGCCCACACTCATTGCTCACACACTCATTCTGATCGTGGATAAAGAATAGCAAAGAAGACCAGTTGGTTGAGACTCTTCTGGAACGTTACTTCTCTTCACGAATATTCTTTAGCATACAATGTGTCAAACTTATGTTTTGAAAAATACTCTGATATGAAAATTTTTAAAATTTTGTTGCATACTATTTTTCCAACAGCATATGGGAATGTTGAAACCTATAAGGCTAGACTAGTAGCAAAGGGATACATGCACAAGGAAGGAATCAATTACTAGGAAACTTTTTTGCCTGTAGCCATGCTTAAGTTTATTCACATTCTCTTGTCCATTGCTACCACTCTTGATTACAAGATTTAGAAAATGGTTGTTAACATGACCTCTCTAAATAGCTATCTTAATAAGACCATATATATGGTATAGCTAGACGGGTTCAAAGCTAAAGGTCAAGAGAATAAGGTTTGTAAGCTGCTAAAGTCTATTTATGGACAAAAGCAAGATTCCTATTCTTCGAATATAAGATTTGATCAAGTAATCAAGACATGGATTCGAATAAAACGTATACGAACCATGTGTCTACAAACACATTAAGGATGAGAAGGTGTTTTTTCTACTACTCTATGTAGACTACATTCTGCTTATTGCAAATAAATAACGTTAGGGCATTGTCATCGATCAAATTATGCTTAACCAAGTAGTTTGACATGAAGGACTTGGGTAAGCTAATTATATTCTGAGTGTCCAAATCTTTCGAGATATAAAGAACAAAATGATAGCTTTATCCCAAGCTACCTACATAGATAAAATTCTCGAAAAGTGTGCAATGTAGAATCCTAAGAAAGTTGGGCAATCATCTAGGTCTGGAATTACTCTTTCTAAGAAAGACTCTCCAAAGTTTGATGAAGAAAGAGAATATATAAAGAAGATGCCTTATGCTTTGGTAATAGATATTTTAATGAATGTTATGCTTTGCACATGACCAGACATATGTTATATGGTCAGAATAGTAAGTTGATTTCAGTCAAATCCAAGACCAAACTATTGGGTTGTGGTCAAACATATTTTCAAGTACCTGAGAAGGACTAGTGGTTATATGCTAGTTAATTCCAATGAGGATCTATCACCTCTTGGATATATTGACTCAGATTTTCAATCCTGTTTGGATTTGAGAAGATTGACTTCAGGTTCTGTGTTTACTCTAGGAGGAGGCGCCATTGTTTGGAGAAGTGTCAAGCAAGATACCACTTCGGATTTGATGATGGAGCCCGAGTATGTGGCAGCTAGTGAAGCTTCGAAGAAACTTGTGTTGCCCTACAAGTTCCTTAGGGATCTTGAAGTAGTTCCTAGTATTGATAAGTTGATGTCATTGTATTGTGATAATACTGCAACAATAGCTAATGCTAAAAAACCAAGATTTCACAAGAAGCATAAATATATACATCAGGAGTATCATGTGATAAAGACATCATGGTATGTTAAAATGTGAAAATATGTAACATTGTGTCTGAGAACATTATAGCCTATTGGGGCTCTAAGGATGCATAACATATCACATTTACTCACTTAGGACAAATAGGAGATTGTTAGACTAGACGCCCTAAGGATTAAATGATGTAATAAGTTTTAAAGATATTTAATCAATAAAGAGATTATTTATTATTCATATATAAAATATTGTCCTCTTTATCTTTATTTTTGTTGAATATATGACAAGCAAACAAAAGTCTAAGCGATCAATCTAAACCTTTAAGATTGTGCATATAATGGATAGATTATGCGAAAGATATGAATCTTAAAGGTGATGGTCTAAATGATATGGTCCGCAATCGAGGAAATAAAGTTTGGCGCTTTATTTATATCAAGATTGTTATGTTGTCTATATTTCTAACAGGAGATGATTTGTCTTGATCATCAGAGTGGGACTCCACGAGTGGAAACATTGGTATATTATTGTAGGTGATGATATATTGGATCGAGGCAAAAGGTTAAATTAATTTAATTAATAATTCCATTTGTTTAAATTAATTCACTTTAGACAATCATATATGTTATGTCTTAATCCTAAAATGAATTAATAGGCTCGTATTCTTGATTTGTGTCTTTTAATGCATCAACGGGGGACATCCTGATTTGATAATAGTATGCATACCTGTACATTAGAGACATATAACTCTTGATTGACATAGACTCGTTTTTATAAATATGGAATCCATAGCTCTTTTGTAGAGAATGATATTATGTTATAGGCATTATCCTGTAACTGGAAGACTAGAGCGCTCAACTGACTAGCTATATAGGTGTAACTGAATGGTATACTATTCATGAATAGTAAGTATTCTGATGGTGAGATAAATGAACATAAGATAAAAATAATTGAGAAGGTAAAATAAAATTTATCCCAAAACAGATTATGAATACCCTATAGGGATGTTGCATATTATGATATGTCATGGACAATTAGCTTATTGGATCTTTATAATTTTATGTAGTTCGAGAATGCACCTCTAAGCTTTTAGTGAAGTAGCGTTAGAGTTGATAATTATAAAATATATGTTCTAGGATATGTTATTTTATAATTATAGGACTTTAATCCATATATGTTCATTAGGTCCCCTTTACTAGCTCATAATAATTCTGTAACGATACGGCATGTTTTTCCTACATATTGGTGACTTATGTTAATCATTAGATTGGCCAAAATTTGATAGATTGGATTTAATAATTCATGTTGGTTTATTGGTTGAATTAATTTTGTGAATTAATTCAAAATAAACATGTTGAATTATTCGGATAATATTTTATTTGATATGAGATTATCTATATGTGATTATTTTAATTAAATAACTTCTTTATTCTTGTGTGAAATAAGATAATCTGATTATCACTCGGTCGGCAGGCCGGTGGAGCCAGTTTGGCAAGCCGTCTGTGCAATAATCCTGTTACACATTTTTGACATGTTTTTTATCAAAAGTTGATCCAAACTCGAATTTTGAAGCCTAATCTGATAGGAATTAACCCCAAAATTCGATCACTATATAAAGGAAACTATTTTTCATTGTTCCTCAGACCATTTGAGAAATAAAGAGAGAGTTTTCTAATGAGAGAAACTCTAAAACTCATAGAGAGCTATTTTTCAACATCTAAAACCTTAGTTATAGGTTTTCTCAAATGTTTGGAATGAGAGGTCACCAAAGGAAGAATTGTACGACATGTGACCACCCACATTCTAATCATGGAAAGAAAAATAGCAAGAAAGACCAGTTGGTTGATGCTCTTCTAGGACGTTCTTCTCTAGTCAGTGTTTCTATAGTCTTTGTTATACAAAAGATGTATATAAGATCTTTTATTAATTTATATACTTAGCATGTCAAACTTGTTATTTGAAAAAGATTTTGATTTAAATTTTTATTTTAAAATTTTACTGTATATTGTTTTCTAATAGAACCATCATGTGTTACCTATGGACCAACGATAGAGATCTTGAGTCTTCTCTTCAAATACCTTCTCACACTCAATATTTTAGAAAACAATGTTTTTTGTTAACACACATGAACATTTTTTAATGAGCGGCACTCCCTATTCTACATGACATGTTATCAACATACACAACAAAACATATTATAATACAAACAAGCAACGTGACATGCAAAGCTACAAGTAATAAAATAAATAACCATAATATTATGGTTCTACCCTCTGAAAAGAAAATAATGACTACAAAAATTAATCGAAACATTTTATCGATTCTTCATCTTGTATCTTCTTTTTATGCCCTTCTTCATGTTGTGTCCATCTTTAATTTCAATCTCATATAGATTGAATTTTATTCTTTGGTTATCATCAAAACTCATTTGTTTTTCTCAAATTTGTTTCATAGAAGAAAAACCTCACAAAAATAATAGAAAACGACTTTCTACTGCCTCGTGGTCAATCACACTATGCATATCGTGGTCGATCACTCTATCGCAGTTCAAAATCGTAGAAGTATTTTCTTCATTTTTTTTGTAGTTTTAATTTTAATAATAATTAAAAAAAACTCACGAAAATTTTATAAACACAAAAAATAGCCTTGCAATCAATTCCATCTTTTAGATCCATCTTCACTTCAAATAATTATTTTAATATAAATTTATAAACAAAAATTAAAATAATAAATCCTAGACAGTGATGATAAACTATTATCTTATCATAGAAAAAAAAAAAAACCTAGTTACACATTTTAACTTTTAAGGAACTATAACTAGCAAAATTAATTAATTAATATAATAATTAAAACAAAAGTTTAATTAACAATAATTAATTAATAAACATTCATCAAATAATCTCATGACAACATGTAATTATAAGGAAACCCTAGAGTGCCAACTCTCTAAAAATATAATTCAAGTATAGGAGAGATTAGGGCTACCAAAATTTATATATATAGCATTATCACAAACCCATAAAAACTATGTAAAACCATGTCTCTAATACCAATTGTTGGAAAATGAGTACATAGCAAGTTTAAAAAATTTTGGTTAAAACATTTTTCCAAAACAAGTTAGACATTCTATGTGTATAAATTTGTAACTGATCTTTCGTACATCTTAGTTGCTTGAAAAACTATAGGAATTGCAATGAGAGAAATCTACCGAGGGAGCCTCAACCAATTAATTGGTCTTCCTTGCTATTCTCTTTCCACAATTGGAATGCAAGTGGTCACACATCATTCAATTTTTCCTCAGGTGACCTCTCCTTTCAACAAGTTGAGAAAACCAAGAGCTAAAGTTCGGGATGTTGAACAATAGCTCTACAAAAGTTTCAAAATCTTTCTTGCAAAATACTCTTCTCTAAATTTCTCAAGTGATCTAAGAAGCAATAGAAAATTGTTTCTTTTATGAAGACATTGGATTGGGGCCAATCCTTATAAGATTTAGCCTAAAAATAGAATTAGACTAAAAATTTGAGCTAAAAACACATTTCATGCATTTTGTTGAAAAAAAAAGGCATGGTCAATCGCACCCTGTGTATAGCGATCGATCGCATCATCAAGGTTCAACTAGCAAACACGTTTTTCAATGTCTTAGACTTATATAATTCACCTGATTTGAACCGATTGGATAAATTCTATCTTATTTGACCTAGGTATCATTCATAGAGCCTTAATTTTAATTCAAATAACTTAATAAAAAAGTTATCCAATTAAAATAGTCATATACAAGTAATTCCATATAAATAAAATCTATTTAAAATAATTCAACATGCTCATTTTGAATAAATTCAACCAATAAACCAACATGAATTATTAAATCTAATCTATTGAATTATAGTCAATCTATTAAATAACATAAGTTACCAATTTGTAGAAAAAAACATGTCATATAGTTGCAGGAAATATTATGAGCTAGCAAAAAGGGACCTGATAGACGTGTATAGATTAAGCTCCTATAATTATCAAATAACATATCACCAACATGTATATTTTATATTTATTAACTCTAATACTATTTCACTAAAAGCTTTGAGCAGCACTCTTGAACTATATATAAAATTGCGTAACTCTAATAAGTTTATTATCTATGACATATCATAATGTGTAATATCTTCATAGGATATTCATAATGCACTACTAATTATTCATCATATGATTTCTGTAAATCAGTTTTACCTATCCTACTATGTCTTTACTATTGACAACACACGCCTATAGTCTAGATGGGTGGTTGGTGAAGGGGGAACCTTCCATTTTACTTCCCGATTATTTTTATCTTATATTCCATTGTCTCACCATTGGAATACTTACTATTCATAATCAATAACAATAATATACCATTTGGCTACCCATGTATCCAAATGATCGAGCGCTCAAGTTTGCAATTATAGGATAATACCTATAAGAGAATATCATTAACTCTACAAAAGAGCTATGGATTTCATATCTATGAATAGCGAGTCTACGTCAATCAAAAGTGGTGTCTGTAATGTATCGGTATACGTACCTATATATAATTCAGGATGTCAAACATCAAAGGACACAAAGTCAAGAATACAGACTCATTGATTCATTTTAAGATTAAGATATAACCCATATGATTGTCTAAAGTGAATTTATTTATACAAATAGAATTTTTAGTTAAATCAATTTATCTTTATTCCTTATCGAATATATCATTACTAATTGCAATATATCAATGTTTCTACTCATGAAGTCCAACTTAGATGATCAAGATAAGTCATCTCCCATTAGGGATGTAGACAACATAATAATCTTAACATGAATAAAGAGCCCAACTTTATTCCCTCAATTGCCGACCTTTTTTCATTTAGACTGTTACCTATAAGATTTATCTCTTTCGCACAATATATCCATCATATGCATGATCTTAAAGGTTTATACTAACAATTTTAGACTTTTGTTTGCTTATTATACATTCAACATAAATAAACATAAAGAGGAAAACATTTGATATGTGAAAATAAATAATAAATTCTTTATTGATTAAATGCCTTCAAAAACTGTTACATCATTTAATCCTTAGGGCATCTAGTCTAATAGAGATAATGGAACATAAGATAAAAATAATCGAAAAGGAAAAATAGAATTTATCCTTAAGTCGAATATGGATATCCTATGGGGATGTTACACATTATGATATGTCATGGACGATAAACATTTTGAAGTTTTGTAATTTTATATACAGTTCAAAAGTGTAGCTTAAAGCTTTTAGTGGAATAGATTTATAGTTGATAATTATAAAATATACTTGTTGGGTATATTTTATTTTTTACTTGTAAGAACTTGATCTATATATGTCTATCGGATCCCCTTTGCTAGCTCATAAAATTTTCTATAACAATACAATGTGTTTTTCCTATAGATTGGTAACATATGTTATTTATTAGATTGGCTAAAAGTCGATTGATTGAATTTCATAATTTATGTTAGTTTATTGATTGAATTAATTGTATGAATTAATGCAAAATAAACATGTTGAATTATTTGAAATAGATTTTATTTGTATGGGATTATCTGTATATGATTGTTTTAATTAGATAACTGCTCTATTGGGTTATTTGAATTAAAACTGAGGTTCTATAAAAGATACAAGGGTTAAATAAGATAAGATGTATACAATCAGTTCAAATCGGTTGAATCAAATAAGTTTGAGAAGCTAAAAAAAGCATTTGCTAGGTTAGTATAGACATCGTAGTCGATTGCCATACACAAGCCATGATCAACTGCACTTGCTATTTTTAGCAAACACATTTCGTGCATTTTTAACTTAGGATTTGATTCTAACTCGAATTTTGAGGCCATGTCTAATAAGGACAAGCCCCAATTTAACTTGTATATAAAAGGAACAATTTTCTATTGTTTCTTAGATCATTTAAGAGACAAAGAGAAGAGTGTTTTACAAGGAAGACTCTGAAACTCCCATAGAGCTATTATTTGTTTTCCCAAATTCTGAAACTCCCATAGGTTACTTGAGGAAAGACTGAACAACATGCGACAAGCCGTACTCAGATTATAGCAAGAGAATAGCAAGGAAGTCTAGTTGGTTAAGGCACTTCTTGTAGTTTGCTCTCTTAGCAATTCCTGTGGTTTTTCAGTCTAGTCTATGAAGAGGTACGAAATATTTTTTATTAATTATATACATAGCATGGCTAGCTTGTTTTTAGAAAAACGCTTTAAATAAAAATTTTTAAAATCTGTTGCATACGTGTTTTTTCATAGATTGTGCAAAATGATGTGGATCCACTACGATTCCAATTTTACTTAATTTTTACCCATTTTTATGTTTAATAAATATGTTGTTTACTTCATATTTATTAATACATATAATTTTAAAAAATTAGTACATTTTTTACCGGTTTTATTCATACTACTTTCTAGATAAATATAAAATTTACAAAATAAAGAATTATTTACCTATCAATATTTTATTAAAAAATATATTATTTACCTCATATTCAATAACTACTATTTAAAAATTATGATATTTAAAAATTGTGTTGAACCTAAAGGCAGGTCCAAATTCTTCACGTTGTTATAAAGTTATATTTGAAGTTACTATTATCTATACATACAACCACAAATGGTTATCAACTTTTATACTTATTAAATGCATAATTTGCCTTATGCATTCATTTTCTTAGTAAATAATTTATTTCCTTAACTATAATAAAAGAGTGCAAGTTACATTGTTCATAATTTGGCAGTCCAATCGTTTTGGGTTAATTTTTTTGGGCTTTTTTTTTGGGTTTTTCCTTTTTCTTACTATATAATGCTCTATCTTTTTTTTGTTTGCTTCATTTTTCCTTTCTTTCTTTTTATTTATATTTTTTACTATTTTTTTTATTTTTTATTGTAGTCTCATACTTTAATCTTTCTTTCTCTTGAATGCCATCATTTCAAAGCTTAATTAACCTTTTTTCTCTTTTTTTAAACCCTATTTGTCTTTTACTATCTTTTACAAATTATATCTATTTTCTTTTCTCCTTATGTAATATTTACCTTTTTTCTCTTTATTTCTTTTCCAGAATTTTGCTTTTTCCTTTCTTTTTTCCCCCTTTTTTACTTTATTGTTGACTTACCATAGTCTCTATTTATGTTTTTTAAAACTCTATTTGTGTACCATTGTCTCTTATATTTGGCGCTTTGTTTTTCCCTTATTTTTTAGTTGTTTTACTTTTTTTCCCCTTTCTTTTTGACTCAATTTGTCTATTGTAGTCACTTACCATCAATGTTCTTCTATCTTTTCCCTTCATATTCTTTCAATTTAAACTTATTGATCTCTCTTATATATTTCCCCATTATCAACTCTTTCTAGAATAAACTCATTACTTATATATTCTAACTTATATTGTGATTAATTTCTTTCATTCTTTTCATAGTCAAATTCTTGTGTGTATATCTCAATAAAGAATTAAATCAAAATTGTACTTGATTGGTAATATATTCAGTTTCGACTCTGCAATTAATGAGCTGTCCATTCGCAAATAGAATCTAGCACAATAATGACACATGAGAGTTTAAAAAACTAATATAAAGTAATAAGAAGGTAGTTTTGAAAAAATCTTAAAAAAAATACACATTTGAAATAAAAATCAAATTGTGTCACCAACACAAATCTTTTTTTTATTTCTTTTTAAAAATATTTTTTGATCTATTTGATTTATCTGCTTTAGAATATAATATTCTTTAAGTTAGACCTGTGGGCCAGCATGTGATGAGGGCATCCAAGGATATATTTTTGTTTAGAAACTGACAACCGGTTGAGTGGGATAAAAAGCACTAAAATGAAGTACAAGGATAAGAGCGTTGAATGGAGGTCTTGAAAAATCAAGGATTTGGTGAAGAAGCACGGGTGAAAGCTAATTTTTGTTTATTTCAAGGTTCCTTCTTCGGTGAGTGTTGACAATCTTCGTCGGATAAGGTTTTTGACGTAATATCTAATTTCTTGTTGACTAACGTGAGAATCTAATGATTAAGTTGGTTTTCCAATTATCTTCAAATTTGAACTTTGTGTTCTTGGGTTGATTTTTGAATTTATGCTATGAACTTAGGCATAGAAAAGAGAAGTGGATTCTCATCTTGATCTTTTTCCCTTTTGTCGTGATTTATTTCACACACACACACACACACACACACACACACACATATATATATATATATATATATATTGAGACGTTATTTGGTTGTGCCTGTGCCGTTGGAAAGGCCTTTGAAGTGGGCAAGTAATGCAAGTATGTTAACCCATTTGTGCTGAGGGAAATTTTGTGCCAACCTAGTTATTGAGAAACAGAGATTTAGGATTTCTAGGTTGTAAGTTTTCTAGAGACATAGACTGTAAATCTTGTTAAATCCATGGATATCTTATTGTAAGTGTTGGTGGCGTAGCTAGAAAGGTGTTCACATACATGTCAAATTGGTGAAGATGTTCATTTTGTTAGTGGGATGAGTCTATGAACGGAGCACTATAAATGAAGCAATATGAGACAAATGTGACTTCTGTGATTGTTTAGCATAATTGGTCAATATTCATTGTTAGTTTATACATTCCTTTTCCACGATTATGGTATTCTGTAATTACTTGTGCAGTTTGCAACTTTTCAAGAATAGAAGCAAGTAAAGATGCTTAATTTGATGCACTTGGAACAGGGGACAAGTACTGAGAAAGTGATGTATTTATGCTTCTATTATACATTTGAGGCTTGAAAGAGGTTATTAATCACATTTCTTTGGGAGAACAAAAGTCATTTTTGATAAATTTGGGGTCCGTTTGGCAAATAGATTCAAATCAGTGATTTGATTTGAGTTAGTGTGATTTGAATTAGGATTTGAGTTAGTGATTTGAATTGTTATCCGAATTAATGTTTAGATATGCATTTAAGTTTTAATCTGAGTATGGAATAAAATTGAAATTTATGTTTGAAGCAGTAGTGAAAATAGTTTTTGATTTATCAACAAATCTAAAAAAACCTTAATGTTAATGATCCTAAAAAATATACAATATGGATCTTAATTTATTCCTCTTTTTACTAAAAACACAATGAAAAAAGAATCATCTCAATTGGATAACAAATGAAGAAGTTATGATTTTTTTTTCCTCAAATACAGGAGAAAGAATTTTAGTTTTTACTGTAGCAGAGAGATCTAGGTATCAAAAGTTTAGGGAGAGTCAGGACTTTGAAAACTTAGATTTTTGATATTCAAAGGATTTGGATTTTGGGGGAAACGAATATGTATCCAAAAGATTCTTAATACTCGAATTAAAATTTAAGTCCAAAGAATCTAAAGAGTTCTCAAAACAATTGGACCTTCCTTCCTTTTGGTTTTTGCAAGGATTAAGTTTATCAAAACAGTTATGTCGGTAGATCTTTTTAATGCTATTATTTTGGCAACTGACTATGGCTGTTGTCTTTGTACAAGTTTTTACAATTGTGAATGTAGCACCTGTTATTTTAATGAGGATAATTTTGTAAAATTTGATGTATAAAAGGTAATAATTGAAAAATTTTAGTGGTATTTAAAATTTCTAAATTGTCCTTGAATGTTCTACATATCTACAAAACTACCACTTTGGCATTTTGATGCTAAAGTCTCCGAAGCAGACATTCAATACCAAACTCTTAACCACTCCTTTGTTCTTTCTTTTCATTTTCTTCGATGGTTCACCTGCTTGTTCCCTCCCTTAATCATTTCTTTCTTTCTTATTTAGCTTCTTTCTTCTTTCTTCTCACATGTCTCTCTCTCTTTCCATCTCCCTGCTTTTATCTTCTCCTTCCCTTCTCACTTTGACACAAAGCCAAAGAAGAACTAGAGAAAAGCTCAAGCTATACTCAAGGTTTCCTAACTAATTTTCTTCCAAAATCTCTACAAAAAACCTTCTCACAACTCATAGAGCTTGGAAAACAAGAGGATTTAGGTAATTATATCAACATATTGGCTTAAATTTGAGGAAACTTTTGAAACTTAAAGCTTAAATTTTGATTATGTTTTGAGTATGGAAATCTGTAGAAATGAGTTTATATTGTGTAAAAATGGTTATATATTGTTTATACATAGTTTTTATGCTTAAAAAGCTATTAGGAAACTAAGAATTTAATTAAAAAGCTTAGAACTTGAATTCCAGGCTTTCTGTATGAGTTTTTCTAGGTGAAAAACTTCGTGTCATTTTTTAGAAACGACATGTTATTTTTCCCACAAACTGCATGTCGTTTTTCATAGAAACTACATGTCGTTTTCTTTAAAACGACATGTCATTTTTTCATACAGAAATTCAATAAAAAGAAGCTTTACATAGGATTCAAACCCCCAACCTTAGGTCAAGTAAAAGAGGGCCAAACCACTAGGACAAGGATAATTATTTGATAGTTTATGTTTCAAAAATAATAAATAGTTTTCTATACAGGTTGTAATTTCAAATAATTTTATAAATATCAAACTTTTTAATTATTTTAATTATAAATATTTTAAAATCATATTATTTATTTTAAAAATCTAATTTAATATATTTTGTACCAAAATAAAATTCATATATTTTTTATTTTATTGTTATTTTATAATTTACTAAAATTAAGTTAGAAGATTTATATTACAATTTTAGTATGTTAATAATTATGGCAAACTAATAAAAATAAATGACGAATTAACATAACCAAAAATTAGGATTTAAACTTTATACGTTTTAAGATAATAGCGTACTTGGAGCTTACGCAGTAAATTGTGTAAGTTGGAAATTATTAGTGGATATTTATGAAAATGTAGGGATTTTATTACTCATCTTTTGTGAGGTTTTGGTAAATTAAAATTTTGTTGTTTTATGTTGCAAGATATGTATATGGTATTTTGAATGTATATGATTATATCTATAATATGATGATGTAGAACTCGTGCTGTATTGTATAGCGAGGAACATAATGATTTGACATATATTGTAAATTAAGAAGCATGGTTAGGAAAACTGACTCTATAAATAACGAATTAATATTAAAGAATGGTGAGACGTGAAGAAGGTAGCGGTTATGTCCTTGGGCACGAATACCCTAAAAGGTAAAATAGGAGGGAGGTGATGACGCTCCCTTGGGTCGAAAGTCCCAGAATGCACTGTACAGGAATTGATTTGGTGAGGACTTAGGGCTTGATGTCCCTTCATCGGAACACCCTTGGAATGTTTGGAAGGTGGCCAAGTGTGCCCATTTAGGTTTTGATGAGTTGAGTGATACTCTATTTAACGTGGAAACCTAGAAACAATGATGAATTGTAATATTTGTATATAGTTATAAGTATGAAACTTGGCAATGATTAACTATGGTATCCACGGAATATGATCATAATAAATCTCATAATCTGGAATATGATGTAAATTAACTAACCATGTAGTTTTAATGTGGTAATGAATAAAACCTTAAGGTGCGTAATGGTATTTCCTACTGGGGCATGTCGATCCTCATCCTTATCATATTTACATCTCTCAGGTAAAACTCAGTGCAACTTATCTGACAAGGAATAGGCAACATTGCTGGTTTCGTATTGGAAGATCTTTGTTTGTTTGTAATTTGTCTAGAACATGCAAGATTTGTATTACTTTAGTGATGGCTGTGTTAAGTTATTTGGGAATTGTACTATGGTGATGATGACTGTATTTTAAATATTTAGTGCTATACTAAAACTATGGTTTGTATTTAAACGTTAATTTTTATTTTCTATTTAAAGACCCATGGGCACTATTTTATTGTTTTGAATGATATTAAATTTAAGATTATTTTAATTTGTCAAATATTGCTAATCCCCACATAGGGGCATTATAGAATTTTTTATATCAAAGCCTAGGTTTGGTTAACCTAGGGGGTGTAACACCACCTTAAAAATTAATCTCTTGAAATGGTTTTAAAGTTAAGTGTTAATGTCATCATCATTGGATACTAATCCTGGTTAAATTTACATAGCTACTAGAAACTATGCTGCCAAAACGTCAAGTGCAATTGTCTAAGCAGTCATAACTAGTCGAACATGCTCAAGAAGTTGAGCAACCTGAACCGATAGAACAAGCTCAAAAGTGGATAATCTAGGACAAATTCTTCAAGCCTTGCAAAATATGCAAAGACCAACGGAGGCTTGTGATACCGAGCAACGACATTTAACCCTACTAAAGGAGTTCATAAAGTGTAAACCCCCTACATTTAGTGGAGAACCCAATCCTATCATAGCAGAACAATGGCTTAAGGCGGTAAAAAAGAAGTTGGATACCTAGAGGATTCCACAAGAGTATTGGGTTGGCTTTTCAACATATATTTTTTAGGGTAAAGCCAAAGAATGGTGGGATCTACAGAAAGATGATTATGATGTATCGAATCTCACATGGGAGCAATTTGAAACCATATTTCGTAATAGTTATATTCCTCAAAGTCATAGGTAAGCAATGATGTGAGAATTTGAAAACTTGGCGCAAAGGGATATGACAGTAGCTGAATATCATGCATGATTTATAGAATTGTCTCGTTACAATCCTAGAGTTGTATCGGATCCAATGGCGAGGTGTGAGAAGTTCAAGAACAATCTAAGGTCAAAAAATAGACAAATGATAGTTGTTGTTCCATCAACAAATTTTCCTAAACTTGTAACTATAGCACAAAGGGCAGAGACAGAATTAAATAACTCCTATGGAGAGTACAAGGGTTCTGGTGGGCGTTAAAAGAAGATAAGCAAGAAGGAAAAGTCACAAGGGTAGGTCACTCTACATAATGGAGTGACTATTGGTGGTGGATCTTCTGGTAGCAGTCGTTTCCAGCCATACACCTGTCATAACTGTGGACAAGTGGGACATCTAAGGAGGAACTGCCCTAATCGCCCTGCATAACCATCCTTTGCACCAAGACCACAAGGAAGTCATTTTGGCTCCACTATATGGAGAGGGAGTCAAAACGATGAGCACCCTAGTAAAACGCTCCAACTTCCTAAGTTTCAGTAACTCAACCTCGAGGGTTCCAGCCCCAGTACAACTACCAACAGCAGCCATAGGGCTCCAATTTCTATGCCAATCAGAATTTTCAGTCGACCACTCAAGGTTTGGTGAATCAAAGATCATATTTCCCTAGGAGGAATAATAATAATAATGCAAGTAGTAGCCAAGGGAATAGAGGAAAAAGTGATAAGGGAAAGGCACCAGCTTAAGCTTATACAGTTACAGCTATAGCTGGACAAGCAAAGCAGGTTGATCACTCCGTTGTAGATGGTATGATTCATGTGTCTCATTCTTGGGCTCATGTATTGTTTGACACTAGTACCACTCATTCATTTATATATATGTTATTTGCTTTCGTACTGCAATTAGAAACTGAGACATGTAGTTCATCGCAAACCCTTAGTACACCAATGGGTGGAGTAGCTGAAGCTTCCATAATTTGTAAATCAGTGTTTATTTTTATAGGAGAACATAAGTTATCAACTGACCTATATGTAATTGCCATGACAGAGTTTGATGTAATATTAGGAATGGATTGGTTATATAGATATCAGGCGATAGTAGATTGTCATCAAAATGTGTCTCATTGTTCACCAAGAATGGTCAAGTAATCGAATTTCAAGCAAGGACAGGGGTAGTGATGCCAACGCTAGTGCTAAAGGCTTGTATTGGAGAACAAAGGAATTTCAACAATCTTGGGACGATCTTTGCTTCAAAGGGAGGACCAAAGAGGAACAATTCATCCTCTCACATTCCTGTGGTGGATGAATTCCTAGATGTCTTTCCAGATGAATTGCCTAGACTCCCGCTTGATAGAGAAATTGAGTTTGTCATCGACCTTCCAAAAGCAATGCCTGTTTCTATTACCTCGTATAGAATGGCACTTGCTGAGAAAGTGGAATTAAGGAAGCAGTTGGATGAACTACTAGAGAAAGGATTTATTCGACTAAGTAAATCACCTTTGGGAGCTCTAATACTTTTTCTGAAGAAACATGACGGATCGTTGAGGCTCTATGTTGATTATGTTAGACATGTATGCCCTAAGGAGTAAAAATGTAATGAGTTTTTGGAGACATTTTTATCAATAAAGAATTCATTTATTATTTATATACCAAATCTTGTCCTATTTACGTTCATATTTGTTGAATGTATGATAAGCAAACAATAGTCTAAGACTTCGGTCTAAACCTTTAAGAATTTGGCGTATGATAGACAGATTATGTGTAAGACACGATTCTTAAGGTGACAGTCTAAATCATAAGATCCGCAATTGAGAGAATAAAGTTGGGCGCTTTATTCATGTAAAGATTGTTATGTTATCTATATCCCTATTGGGTGATGGTTTGTCTTAACCATCGGAGGTGGACTCCGTGAATAGAAACATTGGCACGTTATCATAGGTAATGACGTGTTGGATCGGGACATAAAGTGAATTGATTTGGATTAATAATTCTGTCTTGCCAAATCGATTCACTTTAGACAATCATTTATATTACATCTTAATCCTGAGATGACTAGTGGGCTTGTTGTCTTGACTTGTGTCTTTTGATGTGCCAAAGGGTGACACCCACATTTTAACTGTGGTATGCATGCCGGTACGTTGGAGGCATTCTCTTGATGACGTAGACCTATTATTCATTGATATGGAATCCATAGCTCCTCTTTAGGAGTAGTGATATCCTCTTATATGCATTATCCTGTATTTGGAAAACTGGAGTGCTCAACCATTTGGATACATAGGTGTAACCAAATGGTATAATGTCTTTGGATGGTAAGTTTTCTGATGGTGAGATGATGGAACGTAAGATAAAAATAATCGAGAAGGTAAGACAAAACTTGTCCTTAAGCCGATTATGGATAATCCTATGGGGATACTATACACTATGATATGTCATGGAGACTTATTGTTGTCTTGACTTGTGTCTTGACTTGTGTCTTTTGATGTGCCAAAGGGTGACACCCACATTTTAATAGTGGTATGCATGCCGGTACGTTGGAGGCATTACTCTTGATGATGTAGACCTATTATTCATTGATATGGAATCCATAGCTCCTCTTTAGGAGTAGTGATATCCTCTTATATGCGTTATCCTGTATTTAAAAAACTGGAGTGCTCAACCATTTGGATACATAGGTGTAACTGAATGGTATACAGTCTTTGGATGGTAAGTTTTCTGATGGTGAGATGATGGAACGTAAGATAAAAATAATCGAGAAAGTAAGACAAAACTTGTCCTTAAGCCGATTATGGATAATCCTATGGGGATACTATACACTATGATATGTCATGGAGACTTATTGTTGTCTTGACTTGTGTCTTTTGATG
>CAMOHE010045849.1:138890-181539 GCA_946598075.1 Artocarpus hirsutus | reverse complement strand
CTCATTTTTTTGGAGAAAATCTATGATTCCTCATCTGTTTGGCTTTCCTAGGTTTATAATTGCTTAGAACTTTTTTAGATTTTAGGAACTTTTAGGCTTTTAGATGTTCAAAACCCTAGATCTCCCTTTAGAAACCTGTTTCTACAAAGATGTCAAAAGCGATCGCTATTGATTCAAGTAGGTGAAGACCCCTGGTAGAGTATTGACGAAAGGGAAGTTGATGAAATGATTCGTGAGCAATCCATAATTAAATCAAACTCCAGAATTGGTGGCGTTGGGACAAGTAAAGAAGTAGTAAATCCAACGAAGAAAAGAGATAGACTAGCTAGACCATCAGTATGAGTCAACCAGATCGAAGCACTTGAAATGAGGAAGTATATATCTCCAACGAAAGGAGTATCTCTCTTTTCAAAACATCCAGAGTCACTTTTGACCAAGGGGGACTTGTTAACAATAAGATTGAAGTAGGGGATTCCATCCACAGTCGAAATTCGACTACCTTATTCAGAGGAATGAGCAAATACACAAAATGATAACTAATTTTATGAGTACACAAAATGGTTCAAGCTTGGATTTCGACTGCCAATACTGGAGTTCATGCTAGAGATCCTCAGCCACTTCGACTTCTCCACGATTCAGCATATGCCAAACAAAATTCGGCTACTAATTGCTTTAATGGTGTTGATCGAAGAAGCAGCCATCGACTTCGACATTTATGACTTCCTTCAATGCTACTTCTTGAAGCTGAACAACAAAAACAAAAGCCGTTTCTATTTTGTTTATTGGCAGTCGAAGCAGCACATTTCAGATTTTGTTAACGAGGATAGGTATTGGGAGGAAAGATACTTCTTCATGCCAATCAACTGCAACTCAGTCAAATTAATTGCTCGATTCCCTTTCCTATTTACATTTGGTCACATTGGTCAACATCGACACTTGCATTTATTTCAAGTAGTAATTCCAACTAATCCTTAACATTGTCTTTTTGTAGATTACGAGCTAGGTTAAAAGCATTGCTTGTGTTGAAAGGACACACTTGGGCTTAGATCTCTAAGCCTGATAGTCTCGGGAAGTCATCAATTTGGAAAAGGTTCAGAGAAATCCCAATAGGTACTCCTCTTCAATTTCCAAAATGAGTTGATTTGGTTTTTGTCTACCGTGGTGTACTTCAGCGGCTGTACAATCTGTCAAAATATATTACTCCTCTATTTGACAAAGATGCTCTTCTCGTAGACGCTGCACTATTAACAATGAAGGTTACACTACCTTCAGTTGACGAGATAAAGAAAAGGAAAGTTGTTGAAAGAGCAACAAAGAAGAAAAAGAAGAAAAATGCTGGCGAACCTTTGGTCCAAGACGAAGCAGCTCCCCTAGTCAATTTGTTCGATCTCCCTCCACCTCCTCCGTTCGACGTCCAACCGCCACCATCAAAGAAAAGGAAAAAGGTAGAGCCTTCTACTCTCATTGAGGATGTCAAAGTGGGGATTGCTAACAAGATCCTCGATGTCCCAAACAACATTAGCATCCTCTAAGACAAAGAGGCTGCATTGAGGGCGTCAAGAAGTTTCAACTTCACCTTCAATGAAGACACTTTCGACGAGAAGTCATTTACATGGGTAGGTAATGAATCAACTCTGGCCCTCGGATAGGTAAAAACATCGACTCAGGCTTGGAAATTTACTAAAGTTACTTCATCGATTCGTACTAAACCGTTATGTCATACAAGCTTTTCAACTTCATAACATATATGTGAATAAGGCTGCTTATAAATACGAGCAAATGGTCCTCGAAAATAGAGAGCTTGAGGAGAAGCTTGGAAAGGCCAAGTTTGAAAGAGATGACGAAAAGAGGAGACTAAATGTTGGCATCGATGCTTTAGCAAGGTCAAATGAAAAGGTGCTCAACCTGAGAGCAGCCTTCGTCTATAAGAGGAGAAGGTTGCCAAATTAACCAAAATAGTGTAGGCTAAAGATCGAGGCATCAAGGAGATTAAGGAACAACTGCTCGATGTCCATAGCACTTCTTCCCTTAAAGCAAGACTTGAGGCCTTAAAGGAATTCAAGTCGGGTAAACTTGATGTCTCGGCTATTGACAAGGAAATCGTAGAGCTGGAGGAATTGCTGTCTCTTGATGAGTCCAACGTTGAGGTAGTTGACGCAAATGAAGCAACTCGCAAAGATGTCAGTGTTGAACCTCCTGCACCTGATTCAGGAATTGTCACACTGAAGCCAAATGGACAAGTTATGGAGCCCCCAACTGTCTAGGCTATTGAAGGGAGAAACAATCAGACAGAGGAAGGCAAAAAATCTTAAATCTATTTTGATTGTTTTGTAATATTAGAACATTTTGTATTTTGATTTGAACAATTTGTATCGAACAACATTTACTGTTTCAAATACAAAATCTCGTTTAATTTTGCACGAATCCAAATTTGAATCAGCTAAATTCATATTATAAATGAAAGTCAAGCGATAACTATTCAATTTAAATATGACAAGAATTGGCATAAAATTAAACCAAGTGAGATGGTTTAACGAGTCGAAGTTATAGCATGCACTAAGCAAATGTTAATTCGAGCGAGATTGAATGATTCGACATGAAGTCAACAGATCAATTATTCAACGTATAAATACGGAGACATGAAGATGGCGAGCCATGGTGGCAGCATTCAATCAAGTTCAAAATAGTTGATTCTGCCACAAAATTGGCAGTATATGATTGATCCATGATGATGGCAACCTAAGATCAAACTCGAGGCAAGTTGATTGAAGCCAGTGCTGGCAGAGCCACGAAGATGGCAATGTGAGATTGAACTCTAGCCGAGTTGATCGATGTGAGGTAGAACTCTAGGTGAGTTGATCGAGTCTAGGGTTAAAGCAATGGACCATGAAATTGGCAATCCGAGATCGAACTCTGAGAGAGTTAATCGAGTGCTGACATGATGATACAACTTTTTATCGAATTTGGACACATTAATTAAGAAACTTGACAACAAACCTAGGAAAACAATATTTAAGATTATAAAGCGGCTGCACTCATTTATAATTCACGAGTTGCCTACATACCCATGTGTAGAAATTAAGCTGATTGTAGTTCATTTACAACAAGTTAAAGAGAAGAATGTAAAATCTGAAAGAAATGCAGTTTGCATCAGACATAGTACCTTCGCAGGTGGTGTGCATTCTAACTTTTGCTTATGACCAAGCCATCAAGTTTTTCCAACTTATAGACACCATCTCGAACAACAGCTAGAATTCGATAAGGACCTTCTCAATTTGTTGCTACCTTTCCAGCATGGGCTTCTTTCGTATTCTAAAAGACCTTCCTTAGTACGAGCTGGCCTTCTTTAAACTTCTTGACCTTTAGCTTCTTATTATAATACCTGGTAGCTGGTTGCTGGTAATGTCCAAGGCCATAAAATGTGTTATCCCTCTTTTCATCTATCGAATCCAACGTGTACCCTACATCATTTCTTTGTTCTTCACCTTGTTTAGGAGCAAATAGTCGACTTGGAGATCTCGAGTGATGGCTTCAGCAGGAATGACCGCCTCTGTTCCATATATAAGGGAAAATAGGGACTTGTCTATCGCTCTTCTTGGAGTTGTTTGATAGGCTCACAACAACATGGGAAGTTCCTCAACCTAATGCCCTTTTTTGGCTTCCAACTTCTTCTTCGGGCTTTTCATGATCGTCTTGTTCATAGCTTCTGCCTACCCATTCCCCTGCGGGTGACTTAGTCTGGAGAAGCTCAAAACTATATCCCAGTCATGGTAGAACTTCTTGAAAGATGCAAAAATGAATTGCAAGCCATTGTCGATGACAATCTTCCTTGGCACTCTGAATCGACAAAAAATATTTCTCCAAATGAATCTTTCAACATCTTGCATTTTAACATCCACAAAATCTTTGGCTTCGACCTATTTAAAGAAATAATCTGTAAGGACCAAAAGATACTTCATCTATCCAGGAGCAGGAGGGAATGGTCCGACGACATCCATTGAGTACTTCATGAATGGATATGGCGAGCTGATAGACGAGAGTTCCTCAACAGATTGGTGGATGATAGGTGCGTGTCTCTAGCAACTATCACACTTCTTAGCAAAGCTTTCATAATCACTTTGCATGGTTGGCCAGTAAAAATCTTGTCGTTTGACCTTATAGCACAGTGATCTCCCTCTTGAATGGTTGCCGTATGAGCCTTCATGCACTTCCCGAATAACCTTCTCGACTTCGTCTTCCATAAGGCAATGGAGATAAGGACTTATGAAAGAATGCCTGTAGAGCTTCTCATCGATCAAGTAGTACCTCGTAGCCTGAACTTGATCTTCCTCGTAGTCTGCTTGTCGTCAGGCAACCATCCATCATGTATGTATATTTCATGGGGAGTTCGCCAATTTTCCCTTAGGTCAACGTAACACGCTTCTTTAATCAATTCAATACTGGGCACATCGATGCACTCCAAGGGTATAATTCTCCTCTTGTTGGCTTCAACTGAAGATCCTAAATTGGCAAGTGTGTCTGCTCTGGAATTCTGTTCGTACAAAACATACTTTACTTTAAAGTGATTGAACTGGAACTTGAACTTGTTTACCAGCTCAAGTAAGAGAGCATCTTTTCATCACATGCTTTCTAGTTGTCACTTATTTGATTAACGATAAGAGTGGAATCGCTCTCCACGATGAGCTCAATAGCTCCAAGTGTCGCAGCTAGCCTCAAACAGACGACCATTGCTTCGTACTTTGCTTTATTGTTAGTAGCCTTGAACCCCAATCAGAAACTCTGTCGATCTCTTCGCTAGTTGGTGATTTAAGCAGCACTCCCACTCCTAATCCATTTTCATTGCTGGACCCATCGACTTGCATGATCCATTTTTTTGGTCCTTTGACGTCTGGCTTGTATGTTAACTCGACGATGTAATCTGTGAGCAATTGAGCTTTCAATGTTGTCCGAGGTCTGTACTTGATGTCAAACTTTGTCAGCTCGATGGCTCGTTTTGTCAATCTTCCTAAGACATCAGGCTTATGCAAAATAGCTCTCATCGGGTATGATGATAATACCATGATTGTACAACCTTGGAAATATGGCTGGAGCTTTCGAGCCGACATGATTAGTGCAAGGGCCAGCTTTTCAACAACAAAATACCTAGTTTTAACATCAAGCATTGTGTGGCTGATGAAGAAGATAGGCTTTTGAATCGCATCCTCTTCCCTAACCAACACAGAACTCACCGCGGTTTTTGAGACTGCCAAGTATAGATAGAGTGGTTTGCCATCTTTAGGTTTCGAAAGGAACAACAGTGTGAACAAGTATTTCTTCATTTCTTGGAACCCTTCCTCGCATCGTTTATTCCACTAGAATTTTGTATTCTTTTTTAGCAGTTGAAAAAATTGAAAGCATTTGTCTAATGACCGAGCTATGAATCGACTAAGGGCAACGACTCATCTGATGAGTTTTTGGATCTCGCGCTTATTACTTAAAGATGGCATCAACTAGAAAGCTTTGATCTGGTTTGGGTTAGCTATGATTCCTCGTTTTGTGACGAGGTAGCTTAAGACCATTCCACTTGCTACTCCAAATGTGCACTTCTCTGGGTTCAACTTCATGCCGTACTTTCAGAGAATGTCAAAGCATTCTTGTAGATGTTGAACATGGAGATTGGCCTACAAAGATTTCACTAACATGTCATTAATGCAAACTTCCATGTTTTTACCTATATGCTATTTGAACATTATGTTGTCCAGCCACTGGTAAGTGACTCCTGCGTTCTTCAAACCAAAAGGCATACCTTTGAAACAGAAAATCCCTAATTTGGTAATGAAAGCGGTCTTCTCTTGGTCCTCTAGATGCAGGAGGATTTGAATATAGCTAGAGAATGCATCGAAAAAGCTCAGGACTTCATGACTGGCTATCTCATCGACAAGTCGATTAATATAAGGCAATGGTTAACTATCCTTTAGGCAAGCTTTGTTCAAGTCCATGAAATCCATGCACATTCGCCACTTCCTATTTTTTTTGCCTGACGATCACCATATTCACAAGCCAATCTAGATATTATACAGGACTAATAAATTCAGCCTCTAGTAGCCTCTTAACTTCGTCTTTCACAATGATGTTTTGCTAAATTTCAAGTTTTCTTCTTTTCTGTCACACGGTCAGTGTTCATGATCGACGTTGAGTCGATGTGAGATTATGCTTGGTTCGATTCCAGGCATATCTACATGGGACCATGCAAAATAGTTATTATTAGCTTTAAAAAAATCAATTATTTTAGATTTTACCTTGGCTTTGAGTTGTGTCTTGATCTTCACCATTCATCTCTCATCTTTCGGATTGATTTGCAATTCATCGAGTTACTCCAGCATTGATTATGCATAATCTTGATTGCTCAATCCGTTCATCGGTTGCATTTGTAATTGCTATAAAGTCACCTTATGCTTTATAGTCATAGCATAGCAGCTCCTTGCTACGGACTTCCAAGAATTTCACTTACTCCTCGCTTCGTCAGGAACTGGATCCTTTGATGGTAGGTTGATGGGACTACCCTTATCGCATGTATCCAAGGTTGCCTATGGCTGTGCTTTTTTCACTGTTGAACCCTACTAAAGTAGTCGCCGACTTCTCAATCTCCTATTCACTGATTTCCATATCTTTTAGCGTTGAGAGGAACAAAATGTTAGCAACACTTCCATTGTTAACTAATATTTTGCTAATTTTACAATTCATGATGTTAAGTTTGATTACCAATGCATCATCATATGGACTATTAAGCCCAAATGCCTCGTCACTTCTAAATGAAATTGGCTCGCCATATTCATTAGTAATGGTACTAGTACTCACCTGACATGCTCTTCTTTGATGAGCCTTCATCTGATTTGTAGAATCTCCACTGAAGATAGAGCCCCCACAAATGGCTCCAATTACTTTTCTTACAAGTGGTGGTGATGGCGTCCTCTCTTAGACCCGATAATCCTTTTGTCCTCCTCGCTCTTGGTCGAGCCTGTAAACCTTCTTTCCTCGTTTCGACAGGAATTCTCTCAAATGCCCTTTCTTGGGCAACTTTACAATCTTAGACCACAAAGCCTTGTAATCAACAGTGAGGTGTCCCGTATCCATATGGGACTCACAATATTTTGTGTGATTGCGGGACCGACTTGGGGCTATTTTGCTTGGTTATCTTACATAGTCCTTCCTTTCTAACTATGCAACCAGTTCTGTTAAGGAAATGCTTAGTGCTTATTTTGTTGGCAAAAATGGCCTGTTTATAGATCGTGTCTTGTCCTATTTCTTCCTCCATTCCCTCTTAGGTGGCATCCTTGTTCGTCCTTTTTAATTCATTCGCGGCTTCAGTTGTCTCTCACCCCACCTGGTCTGGTCTCGACTTCCGGTGAGCTTTTGCTCGCATCTCTCATTCTCCTCTTCTAAATCAATCCATCCATTTGCTCTGTTTAAAGTGTCCTAGATGGTCTAACGATAGTCAAAGCATTTGTTATTCTTGAAGGGGGACTTGTGTAGGAGTCCTATCTTTAATGCTTCTCTAGTTGTTCCAATTTCCCAACCCGAGATCTCAAATAATGCCTTACTGAATCTCTTGATATATGCTTGAATAGATTCACCTGGGCCTTGTATGACAGACCACAGGTCCGTAGTCGTCTTCCCAGTTTTTTATGTGCACAGAGTAAGCTTTGACAAATGAGTCGGCCAAATTCTCAAAGCTATCGATCGATCTAGTTGGCAAATTATTGAACCATAGAAGTGCAAGGCCTTTGAGACTTTACGTGAATAGCTTGTACATCATCTCATCTAGAATCGAATCTAGTATGCTCATCACGCTGATTTCATTCTTATATTACAACTGGTGATCTTTCGGATCGAACGTACCATCGAAGCGAGCGAACACAAGATTTTTGTACTTCGAAGGGACTACCAAAGTGATTCTTCTTGTGAATGAGGTTTCTCGAATGTTTTTTGAGATGTCATCTAGTGTTGGGGTTTTGCTTGTTGCTTTGAAAACTTTCTGGTCAATCTTCTCTTCCATGAGCTTTATGTTCTATTCTAACATCTCCCTCATCATCTGCTAAATCGACTCAGGAGTTAAAAGAGTTGGTGTTTGAGTAGCTACAAAAGGAATGGTTGGTTTGACCATTTCCTCCTGTTCTTCGTTCTCTCTTCATCTCGTCAGTTTGATCTTGTACGAACACTCGTCATTATCGTAGTCGTTGCCATGGTTGGCATTGTTGGGTTTGCTATGGCCGTCGAAGTTGTTGTGATTGTTGTTGCTGGTGCTGGAGTTGATGGGGTGTACAACGATTGCATCCTCCCAATGGGGCTATAAGAGGATGGCTATCTAGTTGGCTGTGGCGTTTGAAGCTGCCACTATGCTATAGTCGTTGCTGGAATTGATAAGTAGTCTATTACGGACCGACATGTGTCCCACTATGGTGGTTATATTCAACGCTATCACTCCACTCCGCCAGACGGTTAGACACAATCCTCGTTCTCTATATAAGGGGATATCGTCTTCATTGTAACAACATGAAACAGAAGATACAGAAACTCTGCCGAATTAATTCCTTATCTAAGACCCTTTGTAATTTGTATCCAGAATTCACGTAATAGCGAAAAACAGTGGATGTAGCTTTCATTTATAGAGCGAACCGCTATAAAAATCTACATATGATCCAACATCTACAATTTGGTGCCCACCGTGGGGCCTTTAGATCACCAACGTCAGGATCTTCTAGCTCAACCATAGATGGCCGACAATTCTGATAACCATCACGCACCAGAAATTCCAAGTGAAGGAACCAAAACAACTCAGGAGAATCGACAAATGGAAACCCTCATAACTGAAGTGGAGGAACTGAAGAAAATGCTCCAGGAACAAGCTACGCATTCTCAAGAACGCGACAGGAGATTAGAGCAGTTTAGTAGTGAACACTCATCTTTGAGTAGTTAGATCAATTATCAAAACTCTTAAATGGCCTCATTATCATACAATTACCAGGATCATGCTTTTCTCATGTTTTAATTCATGGTTGGACGAATCGTCAATTCCTCCTGATCGATCCGATCGAACGAATACTTGAGAAAGATCTGGACAAACAGCAATGTAATCCGAATAAACAATTTGCACTAAATTGATCAGATTGATCGAATCGAAACCTTAATTTCATATATGCATTGCTCTTACCTCGAATAGCGGAGTCACTTTGTTTCATTCGATCAGCCCTAATATGACCCAATGGAACGTCCTTTTAGGCCTTTATAGTCAATTTGGGCCTGATCAAATTGTGCTCTAACAGTCATTATTATAATTATTTTAGCAATTTTTATTTTTAAAATATTTTAAAAATTTTGTTGTATTTGAATTTATATTTTGTTACATTTCAACTTCTTTACTGAAAATTTTCTCGAATATGTCGAGAAAGCTTTAAAGGATTTGGGTTGGATTCAGAATGGGCCCCAATGGCTTGGATGGGCATCAAAGCCCCTCGCAGAAGATACCAGAAGCGAAACGGCACCGTCTCTCACTTTCCAAATTCCAATGAGGAGGAGAAGACGTCAAAAAGGAACGAAACCCGGAATAAATAAATAGAAGTCTTTTTGTTTTTCTTTTTTTTAACAACAAAATAAATAGAAATAGAGAAATCTCAATTCATTCAAAAGCAGATTTTTGGCAGAAGGGCCAAATTCATCGTCCCAGATTCAGAATTCTCCGAAACCTCTAATCGCTTCAATCGCAGAACTTGAAAATGGTACGTCAATCCGATCTCTCTCCTCTCTTCCTTAATTCACCAATTAGGGTTTCTTCTCTCTGCTTTCTCCGTATTTTCCCCAATCACGCTGCATGATTATGAAATTTAGGGTTTTGGAATCAATTAGACTCGTATTTTCGGAATTTATTTACTCAATAATTGTGTGAAATTTCTGTATTTTTTATTTAGCTAGTGATGAATTTTGTTTGAATTCCTGTTTTGCTGTATTAGATTTTCTGCATCTTCAATATAACGAACCTGTTTGAAGAATTAAGTTGAAATTTAATGATAATGATAACGACTATTGAGGATTTAGGGTATGTCCGATCAGTTTAGCTTGAGATCAGTTATCGAAGTTAGTATCTTTTTGGGTTGGCGTTTGCAATTGGGAAGATTTATACTTTATAGGAAAATAGGGCATAGAGATTTTTTTCTTACAAAGAGTTATGGCGTTACTTTTAAGATTTTCAGGTGAATTATGACTACAGGGGTTGTACTTTGTTATGCAATATCGTTTTGACGTTGAGGTGATTTTCGTATTGATGTGAGCTATTATAGTTTAACGTTAAATTTGGTTGCCTGTCTCTCTAGTTGGGCCTACATTTACTGTCAATTTTGAAACTGCACCTAATTCTTTGGTTTCCACTTGCCACATTCGTGCATAACTAAGAGGGATGATTCGTATAGGAAGGTTATTATCAGAAAGCTCAGATTTCTTGATTGCAGGGGCTACTTGTAGTTTTGAAACATCAGATTAAGTCTTGAGGCTCACGAAAATTGTTGTTGCCTCTCCTCTCTCTACTTGTCTTTCTCATTGTTGAATCATAAGTTGGTTTTAGGCCTCTTTGTAAGTTGTCATACAATGTTATGTATCTTACGAAATATTTTCAAGATTATGAGGAAGAAGGACAAGATCCTTTTGTTTGGAAATAACAAGACATTTTTGGTACAATGTGAAGAAACAAACTCTGCCAAGGAATTTACTAGCACGTGCTCTAAGATATATTTCTAAGTTTTTAAATTGCAAGAAGGGGCTATCAATCCTGGACATTCAATTTGTGAAGCAATCAAGGATTATATACTTACCCATAAATCTCACCATGATGGATTAACTATGGGAAAGATTTATGAATATAAAAACTGATAGGAACATCTAAGCTGTATCATTTTAACTTTAGTGATTTTGTTGACCAGTTACTTGGCACTATATGTCTGTCTATTATGGTTTTACATTACACACACAGGGGCTTTCATTTTATTGGGTGCTTGTAAAAGACTTTCTCGTGGTAATTTACGAGAATTATTCTCTTGTTACTAGGATTCTTGTATTTTTTCGTATGTGTGATTGTTCATGTTTGAATTTGATATCAAATGCAGTTTCAAGTAGGTGTTACTTGGTTGTGGTCTCTCTCTCTCCTTGGGGGAGCTCTTTAAAGATTCTGGTTTTTCACCTAAATTCATAAGTATTGCTTTGAATCTGCTAAACTTTTTTTTTTTTTTTTTTTTTGGATTTCTACAGTCATCACTTGCAGCTGCTCGTGCAGACAACTTTTATTATCCCCCTGAATGGACCCCGAATCAGGTATTTTTATATCCTAGTTTTCCTTGATAGTGTTGTTGAAATAGCGTATGATTCATCAGCTTGTTGGATTCTTACCTTGCTTCTTTTTTCAGGGTTCTCTGAACAAGTTCCATGGTCAACATGCTCTGAGGGAGAGGGCAAGAAAAATAGACCAGGGTATTTTGATCATAAGGTAAGAAAGCATACCCTTTATTTTTTTTACCTTTTTAATAGTACTAGAAAAGCTTGTACATGGTTTTGTCATTTCTCTTACAGTTGCTGATAGTATGTCATGGAGGGTCCCTTGTATTTCAATCTTGCCCATAGATTTTCCCATATTATTTGTAGAGTCACTCTGTAATTGAAGTTCTAGCTTTAAAATGTATTGGGCAGTGAATGTTGGCAGACAATTGAAGAGGTTTACGTTATTTGAAGATTTTTAAACGCATATAAACTGAGAGTGCCACTTTTGGATTGCTAATTTTGTGTTCAATTTCAGGTTTGAGATGCCATTCAATATATGGTGTGGTGGATGCAATTCTATGATTGCGAAGGGCGTTCGTTTTAATGCAGAAAAAAAGCAAGTGGGAAATTACTATTCTACAAAGGTACTTTATGCAAGCTGGATGCTGGTAGTTTAGATTTTAAATCCCATATTGTAGAAACTCTAAATTTATTCATTGATAATCTGCTCTTGATGCAAGTACATGCGCAAGCTACAAATTTCTTTCTCCCCTTGGTATATGTATTGACACGTATTTTTTTCTTCCAGATATGGAGCTTTTCCATGAAGTCTGCATGTTGTAAACACGAGATTGTCATTCAAACAGATCCAAAGAATTGCGAGTATGTCATCATCAGTGGTGCCACACGAAAGACCGAGGATTTTGACATTGAGGATGCAGAAATTTTTGCTCTTCCTGCTGATGAAGGTGGGTTTTGCTTTGCTTATTTTTTTTTTATTTGCTTTTTTTTTATTGTTTTTATAAGAGTCTTGTGCAGTTCTTTAAATCATGTTTTATTTGAGTTTATTTTCTATCTGAGCCAGAAACGATAAAAATAGAGTTGTTATGGTACCTCTGTTATAGGAACATTCGCTATCTTCTCTATGATTTGCACATTCAATTACTAATGTGGTTGAATGCTTTATTTTACAGAAAGAGGAAAGCTTGCGGATCCATTTTACCGTCTTGAACACCATGAACAAGATTTGAAGAAGAAGAAAGAAGCAGAGCCAGTATTGGTACGGCTGCAGAAATTCTCTGATGCGCGGCATTCAGATGACTACGCCCTTAACAAGGCTCTTCGAGCCCAACTTCGAGTATGTTACCAAACATATTATCAGTTCTTTGAATGTTCTCCTTTCTCATATCAGTTAAGCTAAAATTTTGCACGCGCATCCATTTCAGGGTCAAAAGAAAAGAGTTGCGGAAGAAGAGTCTGCCTCCAGGAAAATGGGACTAGGCATACGACTCCTTCCGGCCTCCAAAGAAGATTCTGCCGCTGCTGCACATGTGAAGTTCTCTTCCAAGTTCGAGAAAAATAGAAAGGACAAACGAGCTTTGATTATTGCTTCGTCAATATTTTCAGACCCGTCTGAATCTTCTGGGTCTAGTAAACGAAGAGAGCTAGAATCCAAGAGAAGGAAAATAAGTGCAGCTGCAGCATCTAACATACTGATTGGGGGATTCAAGCCATCGTCATGGTCGAAAGGTGCTGTTGCTTCGACTCGAAGCAAGGATATTTCAGTGACCGCCAGGCATTTCTAACTTAGAGCGCTATTACTGTGGTACCCTTCACCAGGGTAATGAGTGTTTTTTTTTTTTATTAAGCGTGTACATAGTAAATCTACTTCTTGTTGTGTGAAGTTGTAGCCGAGGTTGAAGCATATTAATCAGATTACTTTCACATTTGTGGGAATGAGAATGTACTAGTTACACAGTCTTGTTGCAAAAAACATTTCAACATCTGTGAAGGTAAGGTACTTCGTTAGCTTTAGCTGGAAAGACAGGAAGCAGTTATTTTGGCAATCTGAGAATATAAGTATTAGCTTCAGCTTAAAAGAAAGGAGGCAATTATTTTTGCATTCTACGGGTTCAGCTGCTTTTAGCTGACTTCTGGAAGTTGTAGTAAACAGGCGGTTTTCAAAAATATCCGTAGTAGGAAACAAATTATTGACATCATAAATCTATTATTTATTATAAATATTTTTAAAATCTATTATTTACTTCAAAAAATTTCAAAAATTTGGCATTTCATTTATTCTTCAACTAATAAAAGAACAGAAAATGACGTGCGTTCTAACCTTCCACAAAAAGAAAAAAAATTCCACTCTGGTAGGCGCTTCTTCTTTTGTTCCACCTTTTTCAGTGGAATTCTCTCATAAAAAAACCAGCAGTGAGTGTTCTTTGTAAACTAAGCAATACTTTTTTTTCCCTACTAAAGAAAAAAAAGGATTGTTGAGACGGAGCGTGGCATGTCTACTGGCGGACAGAAGGGCATGAATTAAACCATAATTTTAAACTGAAATCTTGCAACAGTCTTTTATTTTGTTCATTTGTATCTTTCTTTTCTTTTTAAAATGAACGAAGCTTTTGGAGTGTTGATAGTCGATTTTGTACCAGGCCCCTCCGACGGCCTAAGCCCAATATCTTCGTCTTACAACATCGACCAGCTCACTTTGTGGACCCAAGCCACGCTTGGGGAACTATCACAGGTTGTGGCTTAGTAGACCATGAGTAATCAAATGTGTCCGTTTGTTTTGGTGATTTGATTTCAAGTCTTGCTTGCGGGGATTTCGAAATCAATTAAACTAAAATAAATAGGTAACGGAGAAAAATAGCCCACAAGCCTTCTCTTTTGCCCTTTAAAATAGCTGAAAAACTCCATTTTTACCTTATCACAGCCCAAGGAATCAAAGCTCAAGTTTGGAAACCATTTTCATAGTAAGAATACCATGAAAATCCTAGCAATGGAGCACCGAATATACCTCTAGAGTGCTCAGCACGCCTTCAAAGCACCTAGTATGCCTCTGGAGGGTTCCCGTCTACGTCGAGATAATCTTCATCCAAGTTAAAAGTCCACCATCAGAGGCTCCATGCATGCCTCGTCACCAATTCCCACCTGAAATCTTGAAGAGATTTCCAATGACGCACCAGAAATTTTAGACTTGAAGAAAATAGGGAGATCGGATGCTGGAGGAGGAAGCATGCTTGTCAGCCCTCCGGAAACAGACGATCAAGCTTAGTAAAACTACCTAGGAGCATCAGGCTTAGAAGAGCTCCAAAGCAAACTTAAATATATGCCGTTTTTGGCCAACCCAAAAATCAACCTCCAAAAGCACCCGATGTCGCTTGCTCTGGAAGGAAATGGAGCCAACATGCGTGTTGGGGCATTTGGAGACAACTCTGAGGCAAGTTGGTCACCTTCACTATAAATACCCCTTTTCTCCTTCCTTCAACACAAGATGATCAGAGGGACTTAAGCCCATATTCCCATACCATTTTCATCGTCCATAGCTTAAAAAAATCATCATCCCCTTTCAAGTTTGTGCTCTTCAGATTTGGAAGATTTTTAGGAAAACTCATCGTCATCACTATGGGAGAACGAGTCCCTCCTCCGTTACCCACTTTATTCTCTTCAAATCTTACGAAATTGTTGCCGAAGTACTTAGAAACCTTGTCGAAGTTTGCCATTAGCCTCAGGAGTTCTTAGAATTTAAGGCTTGCCATTGACAGTCTAAAACCAATGAATAGAGCAAGTCCTAGATGCCACCACCCGTTGGAAGTCTTGTCGAAGCCATCTCATACGGACTCATTCCTCACTCCAACCACGTCATCATCAACTCTAGCGAATCGAAGACCAACGTGTGTACTACCTCAACAAGTCACACCCACGATTCTATTAAATCTCAATATAGAGTTTAACAATTTTTTACGGTTTGAATCCCAAGAGTTATGATTTTATATAGTAGTATGTATTATACTTTAAAACTCAAAACTTGAGATGTAATTAAAATTTATTTAACACATTTATGAGATATTACCATTTGAAACTTTCAGGAGCAAATTAGAAGAAATGTAATGAATTCTTTTGTTGAGGCCAAAGGTGTAAGAAGCTCTTAGGTTAAGAAGACACTTTTACAAGTTGCCTCACTCTGTCCTTGCGCATACCTAGATAATTCTAGAGAGCAATATATTTGTAAGAAGCTCTTAGGTTAAGGGGACAATTTTACAAGTTAGTGGCTCGTTCTATCCTTGCGCATACCTAGATAATTCTAGGGAGTAGTGTATTCTTGCGTAGTATATAGATTTGTCAAAATGTGAATTGTTCATATTTTCTGCTCATTGCAGTGAGATTGACTCAAATTTAAAATTTTATCGAAAAGAACAAACAGTCTTGTTACCCTACTAAACGATGAAACGTACGTGGTTTCTAAAAGAAAAGACTACTACAAGACAACTAGAATGAAATCATTTATCCTTAGATATAGCTCAAAGATAATTTGGTTTATTACAGTATATATACATATATATATATATATACACGCACACACTGGCCTATTCAAAGTAGCTAGCGCGCTTCCCAAGCATATGGTGTTTTGCTGGTGAATAAGTATATACCATACGCATATACATGCATGGATTACTGGCGGATTCTGTCTTATCTTCCAGTGCTAGTTCTTATAACTTGTCATAGGTTTGTGCACATATATATATATATATATATATATATATCAAAGATCTGTAGTCGGATCTTGGGTTATAAAACACTGGTGCAACAAAAAAGAAGCACATATTTAGACAGAATTCCGGAATCACGGCTTAGATAACGAGCCGTGTAAAAAGATTATTGTAACAAACATTGAAAAAGCAAACATGTATTGGAGTCTCATAAATTGGTTTGAAATAATATTGACCCGAAAAAACTGGCGCATGCCTGTGTTCCTCGCAATAGTAAGAGAGATTTTGATCAATAATGTTCTGCAAACACCTTTATTAGTTGAATAGTACATAAGCAGCTTTAAAAAAGCATATATTTGTACAAGTTCTATATACACAACTGTTTGTTTCTGATCCGACAACTAATTTGTAGTATATTGATGGTAACGTGCTACTGTAAAGGTACTTATATATGTACGCAAAAGCCTGCTAGCTGCAACAGTATTTGATGATAAGGACAATTTTTAATACAAAACACAAACTTTTAGCTAACTTTGGATCAGGCATGTATTTTTGAATAAGAATTTATTTCATGCTTGTTCATTCAACTTTATTCTAGAATATGAATGAGCTTGCATGAGCGCCACATAAATTTAGCATTAACAATAAGATTAACAATCTTATTTGTGACCCCTAAACTTGATACACATATAAATATTTATATATATATGGAATAAATTACTACAATAATTTGAATAAAATAAAAATTAAAAAAGTATTATAAATGTTAGGATACAATTTGGTCAGGCCAAAATCGTTCAGTAAAGGCCTAGAATGAGAAATCCAGATTGATTTTAAATCGATTCGAGCCTAATAGGAGTGTTCAATTCAATATAGATTGATATGCAAAGCATCACTTGTACATTGCTTAGTTAATTTGAGGTGCTGATTGATTCGATGATTTCAGTTCGATTATAATATATTTGTTTCATTGTGTGAATCTAAGCATTCCTCACCATTACAGATTTACTAAGTGTCGATTCGATGTAATCAATGTGTAAAACTTGGCAGTTACAAGGAAGGTTATGCTGAGCCACAAAATGGGACGTGGGGAGAGGTCTGATGTTTACGCCCCATCATAGATCAACATGCATCTCACTACTGCATGCACTACTGTGCTCATTCTTTCCACCAAATTGAAGCTACGATCTCGTACAACACCTTATATAAAGGGCACTAGCAACTTCACTGAGGGACTGGTGGAATCTACAGAAACTCTACAGAAATATTCCCTCTCTCTTTATCTCTCTAAAACACTTTGTAACTTGTACTCATTCATTCATTCAAAATGAAAAACAATGGACATAACTCTAATTACAGAGTGAACCACTATAAATCTTTGTGTATAATATCGTTTATTTTGCAATATCGTTTTGATTATTTACAGCCTTGATTTAATTCTATCATTATTTTGAATATGTTCTTGAAAGTTAAATAGATCCTAATAATAGTGATTTGAGGGCCAAAATTCATAAATAGTAAATATTAAATCGAATACTAATCTATTTACATTTAATTGTAGATCCAACATTTATAGTTTGGCGCCCACTATGGGGCCTTCAGATCGACAATGCAAGGATTTTGAAGCTTCAACATCAGATATGGCAGATAGCACAGACCACCAAAATGTACCCGACGTGTAGAATGAAGAAACATAGGTTGTGTCTCGAGGAGACAAGCAAATGGAGATCCTTGTTACCGAGGTTGAAACGCTAAAATTGCTACTTCACGAATAGGTAGCGTGTTCCCAAGAGCGCGATAGGTGACTCGACCAACTCAACAGTGAGAACAATGTTCTCAGGAGTCAGATAATCTACCAAAATTCTTAGCTTTTGGCCTATTCATATTACTACACATATTTTGGGTATTCGATAGTCCCAATGACGACAGCAACACAATGGCAGTACCAGACATCACCTCCAACCAGGTAACAGCCTTCCTACAGCCCCATTGGAAGAATGCAAAAACTGTACCAACAGTGGTAACTACAATTACAACAACACCAGCACCGATGGCGACAATAGCAGCTACAAACACTCAGTAAACCGTAAGTAGAGAAAATCAGCAAATATTTAGGAAGCAAAATGAAAAGATTAAGCAAACAGTACAAGGGCAAGCCATACAAATGCTAGCCTTATTAATTGCAGAAGCCATCCAACAGATGATGCAAGATATACTCGACCAGAACACAAGAACAATCAAGGAGAAGATCGACCAGAAAGTGACGAAGGCCATGAGCAAGACCTCAATGCTCGATAACATCTCAAAGAACATACATGAGACCCCTTTTACAAGAAGGATTACTTCCATCGTTCCTCCCAAATATGAAGTTCTCCTGTTTGCTTATTTCGATGGAACCGTAGACCCTAAAGGATCACCTTTTTTGGTACAAGAATGTTGTCAGCGTGACTAACATCCTAGATTCAATACTGGACAAAATGACATGTAAGCTGTTTGTGTAAAGTTTAAGAGGAACAACCCTTCGATGGTTTAGCAACTTACCCACTGGAGCAATTGATAGCTTCGAGAAGTTGGCAAATTCCTTTGTTAAAGCCTACTCTGTGTATATCAAAACGGGCAAAATGACTAAAGACCTTTAGTCAGTGATCCAGAGCCTAGGAGAATCGTTACAGGCTTATGTTAAAAGGTTCAGCAAAGCCATCTCAAAGATCTCAGGTTTGGAGGACGAAATGGCTCGGGTGGCTTTAAAGAAAGGCCTTCTGCATAAGTCCTCGTTCAAGAATAGCATCTGCTTAGAATACCCACATATGATCTAGGAGGCCCTAAATAGAGCTAAAGGGTGGATCGATGTCAAAGTGGAAAACGAGTGTTGCGAGTGAGAACTCTTAAGGAACAAAGAGCAGAACAGGACGATAGAAAGATAGCCGAAGACCAAAACAAAGAAGATGAATAAGAACACCTCTGAAAAGAGAATGGAGGAAAAAAAAAAGAATAAAAACCACAGGGGGAGAGCAGGCCGTTATCGCTGCCACGGTATGCCTTGAACATATCCCTAACTGAATTGATTATCCAATTGGAGGGGAAAGATTATGTCAGGTGACTGAACAAAATGGCACCTAGCCAATCTTGCAATCATACAAAGTATTGTGAATTTCACCAAGACACCGAGCATCTAATGATCGATTGCAAGGCCTTAGGAGCAAAGTTCGTAGAATTATTGAAGAAAGGACATTTGAAGGAGTTCTTGCTAGAGCGAGGAAAATGAACATATGAGCTGGATCGCGAGCAGAGTGGACCGAGGAATCGATAAGCCCAAGAGAAAACTCTACCCTCACCTGTCAAGAAAGTGATCGGAGCCTTCTGTGGGGGGTTCAGTTTATAGCAGAGACTCCACAAACCAATTAAAGCCCATCAGAGGAAGGCAAATCAGGCAACCACGAGTTCGACGGTAGAAGAATTTGGCTAGCATACTATTTTTTTCACAACGATGAAGCATTAGGGCTTAATAGGCCACACGAGGATGCTTTGATGCTTAAACTCAGCGTCCCGAATTGTGAAATTGGGAGGATACTTGTCGATAATATGAGCTCAGTAGATATTTTGTTTTTCTCGATGTTGAAAGAAATGAACATCGATGAGAAGGAGATAGAAAAACTAACCACCACATTGGTGGGATTCAATAGAGAGGCCACTGCAGCACTGGGAAAAATCATATTACCGGTCTATGCTACTAGAGAAAATAGGATGATGAATCTTCTCGTCATGGATTGCCCCTCCAAGTACAACATAATCCTTAGGTGACCATGCATACATTCAATGAAAGCAGTCCCATCCACTTATAACAAGCGAGTCTAATTCCCAACGAAGCAAGGGATAAAAGAAATCTGCGAAAGCCAAGACACATCGAGAAGTTGCTACCTAATGACGTTAAAGTAGAAGAAACCAACCATATAGCAACTATAGACAAGCCCATCGAATGGGTCGAGTGTTCAAGATAAGGGGAGCCAGTGCTTAAACAATTAGATGAGGTGTAGATTAACCCTAAACATAAATACCAAACAATTAATATCATCTCGCAGCTCAATCTTGAGGTAAAGTCTATTATAGTCGATTTTTTAAAGGCTAATAAAGATAGTTTCACTTGGTCCCATATAGATATGCCTAGAATCAACCCAAGTATTATCTCACACTAACTCAACATCAAACGAAACCACGGCCCGTGTGAAAAAAAGGAAGATGGCTGGGGGTTGAGTGAAATAACATAGTAAAGGAAGCAGTTAGGTGTCTATTAGAAACAGGGTTCATTCGGCCAGTTTAGTACTTAGATTAGCTCGCGCATGTCATGATAGTGAAGAACAAAAATGAAAAGTGGTGAATGTGTATGGACTTCATAGACTTGAACAAAGCCTGCTCAAAAGGCAGCTATTTATTACCTCACATTGACTGCTTCATTAACACGACTGTTGGCCATAAAATCCAAAGTTTCTTAACATATTCTCGGGCTATAATAAGATCTTGTTGCATCTTGAAGATCAAGAAAAGACCACCTTTGCCATTAAGCACGGTATTTTTTGTTTCAAGGTCATGCCGTTTAGGTTGAAGAATGCTAGAGCAACCTACCAGAGGCTCGTCAACGTGATGTTTGATGAACAGATCAGTAAAAATATAGAAGTTTACATTGGCGATATGCTGGTAAAGTCTTTATGGGCTTACCTTCATATGCAACATTTACAAGAGTGCTTTGACATGCTGAAGAAGTATAACATGAAGTTAATCCTAAAAAAGTGTACTTTCAAAGCTACTAGCTGTAACGCCCCTATATGGGAGTTAACAATTTTTAAATAAATAAAATAAAAATAAAAAAATAAAGATAAAACATCAAAGTAATTGTCCGGGACTTGAATAAAAACTCTCAAAATAAAAATAAAACATAAACAAATAAATAAACCACAGTTTAATGTAGCACCTTAAATTTTAATAATATACAACTGTCATCATCATCATTTCAACCCTTAACAAATCTTAAAACAGTCATAGAAAGTAACAATCGATGCTTAAATTATCATAAAGATCATCCTTTGCATTCGAAGCCATCCCAACGTAATTTAATTACATAGCTTCCTCAACTATTTTTCTTATAATCATCTCACACTTAATAAGTCTTGAAAAGAGAAAAATATTAGGGAATGAGCGACAACATGCTCAGTAGGGAAAACCATTACTTACCTTAAGGTTTTATTCATTACCACATTAAAACTGCATGGTTAGTTAATTTACATCATATACCGGATTATGAGGTTTATTATGATCATATCTCGTGGATATCATAGTTCACCATTACCAAGTTTCACAATTATACATATATGCAAATGTTACAATTCATCGTTATTCCTAGGCATCCATATTACATAAAGTAACAATCCACTTATCGAAACCCAAATGGGCATGCTTGGCCACCTTCCAAACATTTCGAAGGTATTCCAGTGAGGGGATATCAAGCCCCGAGTCCTCACTAAGTCAATTCTTGTATAGTGCGTTCTGGGACTTTTGGCCCAAGGAAGCGTCATCACATTCCCCCTATTTTACCTTTTAAGGTATTCGTGTCCAAGGATGTAATCGCCGCCCTCTTCACATCTCACCATTTCTCAATGTTTAATCATTATTTATAGAGTCAATTTTCCTAACCATGCTTCCCAATTTATAACAACATATGTTAATTCATTATGTTCCTCGCTAATCAATACAAGGCGAGTTCATGTCATAGTTTCATATGTGATTCTCATATAATAGCAGTTCAACAAAGATACATATATCTTGTGGTAAAACAATCAATTTAAATTCTATAAAAACCTCACAAAAGATGAGTAATAGAATCCCTACCTTTCAAGCTTCTCAACAATCTTTTAATCTCGAAATTAAATAACGTTAGCTCCATACACCCTTAATCCTAAGTCGTGCATAAAGACAATTAAAACTAAAGCACAATATATACCCACATCCATAAATGAATTATGTGTAAATCTATATACTTTAGTCTTTAATAAGATTCATAAATCACTTAGGATGGTTTTGGAAAGGTTGTAAGACATTCAGGGATTAGAAGGTGAGCAAAGTTGGGTTCACTATCTGCAATTAGCACATGGGTTATTGGGTGGTTTACTTAAGGTAGACGGGTGGTATACTGCTACTGATAGGTTTACTAGTTTCCAACTCGAGAATTAAAAAATTCATATAAAATAAAATGTAACTTTGATTTAGGCTCATGATAGCTCGTTGGAAAGCTTAGAATGTGTACATTTAAAATATGTAAACCAATTTACCAAATTTATTTTCATCTAATCCCAGAATTTCAAGAAAGAGCGACTGCCCATAGAGATAATACAAGGTTTATAGAATGTTAAGTTTTTCTTAAACCCAAAGCATATTATTCTTATTTAAAATTCTAAAAACATTCCAAAATAGGTAGCATGCATCATAATAAATATATTCTCATGAGTTTTATACCAAAATCATCATCAAACCATATCTCTAGCCTTTCTTGCAAATAATAAGAAAAACATGTATTAAATATGAAGAAAATATATACTAAAGCCAAGTTTGAATTAAAGAAAACCTACCTCAAAACTTCTTTGAAAAGCACCAAAGTTTGGGCTAAAAATTAAGCTTGAATTGACTCTAAAGCGGCTTCAAACATGGCTGAAAATTATAGTTACTTAGCTATAAAGAGAGCTTTATGCCTTGTGTCTTTAGTTAGAAATTAAAGTGAGAAAGGAGAGAATAAGAAACTAGAGAAGGAAATGGTGATGGTTGAACAAATAGGCATCAAAATAATTGAGGAGCAGGAGATAATTGTAGGTTTATGGGGAAAGTTGTAGGAAGAAATAAATGAGCATTAAAAGAAAATATTATCATGTCTCCCATGGAGACTTTTAGCAAATAATGCCAACATAATTGAGGGGGCAAATAGGGCAAGTTGCAGAAGAAGATGAAGGAAGCATTAAAAAGATGGTTGAGAAAATATATTAATGTCTCCTGGTAGTTGAAGTGAATTAATTTTATGTCTCTAAATAAGAAGCAGGCTACTTAATTGAGCATTAATGTAGCGGGACAAGGTTGGTAGAGATGGGTGATAGGTAAATTTTGAATGTTTCTTACGGAGACTTAGTAAGAAGTTTTAAAGTGACATTTTATTCATTAAATTTTACAAAAATCATACCCATTAAAATAACAGACGTTTCACTAGCAAAATGTTCCTAGGATATCTTGTGACAAAATGAGGGATCGAGGCAAACCTAGATCAAGTAAAAGCCTTCTAACTCATGTTATCACCACAATGCAAGCAAGAAATTTAGAAACTAACAGGGCGAGTTATAGCTTTCAGCCTATTCATAGCTCACTTATCAGACAAGTGTTTGCCCTTCTTTTAGTTGCTAAAGAAGGACATGAAGTTTGAATGGAGCAATCACTGTGAACAAGCCTTCCAAGACCTAAAGAAGTACCTTTCCATTCTGTCGATCTTGTCAAAACTAAAAGATGGAGAATCACTGTGCCTTTAATTGGTAGTTTTAGAAATTACAATTAGTTCTGTGCTAGTCAGGGAGGAAGACTATATATAGAAGCTAGTGTTCTTTGTGAGTACACCCTACTTGATATGAAAAGCAGGTACTTCATTATTGGAAAACTCGCTCTCGTACTTGTCGTATCCATCCGTAAATTGCAACTATATTTTTAGAGCCACACAATTATAGTACTCTCGTATATCCGATAGAAACCATTCTACACAAGTTGGATGTTTCAAGAAGATTGACGAAATGGGCTATCGAACTCATTGAGTTTGATATTGAGCATAAGCCTCGAACCATGTAAACATGTAAGTGTTGGACAATTTTGTCACAAAATTGACATACAAACCAGATAATGACAAGCCAAAGGTATGGACCATGTAAGTGGATGGTCCCAGTAATGAAAAGGGGTCAAGAGTCAGAGTCTTACTACAATCACGAAAAGGAGAGGAAGTCAAACAAAGCTATAGATTAGGTTTTAAAACAACCAATAACAAAGCAGAGTATGAAGCCATGATCGTTGGCTTAAAACTAGCCGTGACATTGGGGGCTACTGAGCTTATTGCAGAAAGCGACTTAACCTTGGTCATCAGCTAAATCATTAGAGAGTATAAGGCTTGGGATGACAAGATGATCTCTTACCTGGAGATTGTTAATTAACTAAAGCATCAATTCAACTGGTTCGAAGTAAGGCACGTGCCACATAAGTCCAACTCAAAAGAAACGCAATTGCCAATCTTGGATCATTTGTTGAAGTGAAGGAAGAGAAAGTCATCCCACTTGAATACATTGAGCGACCCATCATTGAAACGATCGAAGAGACAAACTATGTCGACCCCAGAAATGACTGGAGGACTCCAATAGAAATATACATAAATGACAGATGACTTCCAGAGGACAAGCAGGTTGCTACGAAGATCAAGATTCAAGCAGTGAGATATTGCCTAATAGAAGGAAAGCTTTACAAATGATTGATCATAGGTCCTCATCTCCAATGCTTGGAAAAAGACGAAGCGAGCGAGTTATCCAATTAGTTCATAAGAGTTCATCTGGTAATCATTGGGAAGGGCGATCTCTATACAACAAGATCAAAGTGCAAGGTTATTACTGGCCAACCAAGCAAAGAGAATCAAAAGATCTCGCCAAGAAGTGTGATAGTTGCCAAAGACAAGTGCCAATAATCCACAAGCCCGTCGAAGTACTGTCATCAATCAGTTCACCATACCCGTTCGTGAAATATTCAATAGATATAGTTGGATTTCCCCTAGCCACTAGGTAGGTAAAATACCTTCTTATTTTGATAGATTATTTCTCTAAATGGGTTAAGGATGAGGCTTTTATAGATATTAAAGGAAGTGATGTTACAAGAATCATTTAGAGAAACATCATCTGTCAGTTTGGAGTACCTAAGGAGATTGTTACTGATAATGGCTCTTAGTTCATCTTCTTATCCTTCAAGAAATTCTGCCATCATTAAGACATCATCTTGAGATTTCTGATGCCTAGATATTCGCAAAGGAATAGACAAGCCAAAGCAATGAATAAAACAAATGTCAAAAACTTGAAGAAAAAGCTTGAAGCAAGGAAGGGTCACTGGGTCAAAGAACTTCTAATGGTATTATGGGCCTATCGAACAACCCGAAGGTGTATAACTGGCGAATCCCCATTTTCCCTCATCTGTAGCACAAAAGCAGTGATACTAGCTAAGGTTGTTGCCTAGGACCTTTGAATCAACTACTTCCTTCTCAATAAAACGATGAATGAAGAAATGATAAAAGATATGCTACATCTGATCGATGAAAAGAGGGAAAATGTTCTTTATCGGCTTGGTCGATATCAACAAGCAGCTATAGGATACTACAATGCCAAGATAAAAGTTAGAAGGTTTGCTATGCAAAACTTTTCAAAATATGAGAGAGGCAAATGTTGAGAAGTTGGTCGCTAATTGAGAAGTCCTATATCGAATTTAAGGCATTGTACGTGACGGAGTTTACAAATTGGAGAAACTCGACGGTTTCATCATCAACAAAAATTGAAACACCCATCATCTGAGAAAGAATTATACTTAGTCTTCTTATAATAGTTTAGACTGAACAACTTTCTGTTAATCTTTTTTAGGTTTCTTGTAATCCTGTTTGACTCGTTTTGCGGTAGGTTGTCTATCAACGTAATTCCTGACCATTGGTCAAATGACAATTTTAGCAATGGCTATACAGATCTTAGATGTGTAAAGTGAACTACATCTAGCTTGATCCCTACACATGGGTATGTAAGTAGCTCATGTACTATAAACGAGTGCAGCTACTTTATCAATACAACAATTGTTTTGCTTTATGCGCTATAATGTTTAATCTCACCACCACTAACACTAGATTCTATCAACTCATCGATTGTTTGATTCAACATGCCATCTTAATGGCCCGTCATCTTCATGGCTCAAAAATTTTATCAACATTGGATTCAATCGAATCATCCAGCGTTTGATTCAATATGCCATCTTTATGGCCCTTCATCTTCATAGCTCTCAAATTTTATCAATATTGGATTTGGATCAACTCATCTAGTGTTCGATTCGATCCTCCATTCTTATGGCCCACTATATTCATGGCTCTCAAATTTTGTCAACACTGGATTCAATCAACTTATCTAGTGTTCGATTCGATCCACCATCTTCATGGCTCTCAAAATTTATCCACATTGGATTTGATCAACTCATCTAGTGTTTGATTCAATTCGCCATCCTTATGGCTCTGTCATCTTCATGGCTTAACCATTTTTTGTGGATCAATTTCATCCAACTTAATTTTTACATTTATCATGACAAAGGTATTAAACGACATACTCGATCTTGATCTAATTTAATACGATTTTTATATTGTGTTACATATTGGGAATTATCAAGTTCTATTAGAATTTGCCTAATCAGGGTGACAATCTAACAAATTCAATGTTTAATTATTAATAAATGAAACTTTGAAGAAGGATCAAATACCAAGATATATATCGTGAGAAGAAAAAGCTTGATTCGATTAAGTTGGACAAAAAATGATATTCATTATAGGGCACGTTCATGTAAAAAAAAAAAGAATAAGAAAAAAAAGAGAAGCCAGTTCTAGTTCGTGATGCCTTCAACGATCTCTTTATTGGTTGCTAGGGCCTTGTCTTTAGCAGACTCGGAAGCAATTGCAACCGCACCAATCTCCTCGATGTAGGAGTAGACATCAAGGGCTAAAAGGTCTTCCAGTTTTGCAATTTCTTCATCAACATCCCAGTCCGTTCCCTGATGCTCTTTAATTACTTTGAACAGTTCAAGCCTCGCCCTTATGGTGGACTCACTGTGGATGTCAAGGAGCTATTTCTTGATCGTTGCCACCTCATTGGCCTTCTCCTCACCTCCTTTTTCTCCCAAACAAGCTCTTCATCCTTTAAACAAAGGTTGTTGCTTAAATTGAGCACCTTTTCATTTGATAAAGCCAACACAGCAATAGCTTTGTTCATCTCCTTCAACACATCATCTCTCTCTGCTTAAGATTTCTTAAGCTTCTCATCCAGCTCTTACATAAGTTTAGTGAGTCTGTCATGTTTAAACTCTGCCTTATTTGCAAAATATTGTGCATGCTAAATATTAGATTATGAATATGGCCTAAATTGAAGCAAGGCTTGGGTTCAAATGTTACCTGTTCGAGAAGTATTGCAGACTCATTGCTAAGCTAGGAGAGGACTTTTCCCCGAATTTTGTTTCGTTCATAGAAAAGTTAAAGCTCTTCATAGTACTTAGAGCCGATTCTCTGTATTGTAAAATACTTGCATCTTGAGATATATCAAGTATCTTTTTGCTAATTTCTTCACTAACAATTTTGCCAGCTTTGGAGGGCTCAACTCCTTTTTTTTTCTTGGTGCTAGGGGCTGAATGTCAAAAGGAGGAGGTAAAGGAGGTTTTGAAGTTTCTATTGGCATTGGAAGGGTCTTTTAGGTCTCCAAGGCGCCAAATTTGCTTGCCCTGCCCCTCTTTTTCTTTGTCCTTCTTTCTTTCGCTGTGGCTTTTATAGTAGCCTTTCTCTTCATAGCCTTTTAGGCCAATGGGAGAGTGACCTTCATGGACAATATGGTAGCTTCTACGAGCATAGCATCGTTGTCAAAAACAAGGCTAATGAATTTTGAAAAATCGTATAACCAATAAAGTACACTGCAGTAAACAAAAATCTAATCAACTCGCTCAAGAAAACAAATAGGTATACCTATTGGAATTTCTCTCAATGTTCTCAAAATGGAGGATTTCCCGAGTTGATTGGAAGTGATATTTTAGCCTAGGTATGTCCTTCCAAAGAAATGAGGGTGTCGAGCTTCTTTCAGAATCGTTCTCTTGTGGGAGTGGGATGGTTCAGCTTATAATCTACAAAGCAAAAAAGAAACATAAGGATTAGTCGGAACGACTACAACAAGTAACATAAGATCCAATACTCACCAATATGACCAAATGGAAAAAGAAACGAAAATTGAGTGGCTAGCTCAACAGAATCATGGTTGATGGACACAAAGGAAGTATTTCTCTTCCGACTGCCTGTCCTCATTAACAAAATCGGCAATGATTCACTTCAATTGCCAATAAACGAAGTAGAACCACCCTTTTTCTTGTTGTTGTGTTTTAAATAGTAGCACCAAAGGAAATCCTCTATTGTGAAGTAGACACCAGTTTCCTCGATGAATACTATCAAAGCAAGGAGTAGTCGCATTCTGTTTGGCATAAGCTACGTTATTGAGATCTAGAAGTGAGATGAGACTTCAAGGATGAACTCAGGGACTAGCAGTTGAAGTCCTAGCTCAAGCCTTTTGGTATTCACACACAACCAGCCATCATTCTGAGTATCCACTCGCTCATCAGGGTAGAGAGTCGAATTTCAATGGAAGCAAGAATCCCATACTTAACTTGAATGTTCGATAGATCCTCACTCTTAGGGGTCGATTTTGGATTTCTCTAAAAGAAGGAAACCCCTTTTATGGGTGATTTGTACTCTCTTCTTTCGAGGGATTTGATCTGTTCAACTTGATTAGAGGGGCCTGCAGGTCTGTTTCTTTTCTTCGCTTCAGTGGTTCCCTCTTCTGCTGCTCTACTGATTCCAGCCCCACTAACTCATGATGCCGTTCGATCCTCTATTGTTCTAGGATCCATTCATCAATGTCCCTTTCGTCCTCACTACCCCAAAGATCATTGTTTTTGCTTGAGCTTGAACTAATATCAATGGCCTTCTTTGACATTTTATATCACAAATAGAATCCTAATGGAAATCTAAGGCTAGATAGATGTAAGAGCCATAGGATTTGACATTCAAAGAGTTTCGAAGAAGTTCTTGAAGGTTTATCTATTTCATTATGTAAATCTGAACATTGCTCACCATTGCATATTTGCTAAGTGTCAATTCGATGAAATCAATGTGCAAAACTTGGCAGTTACAAGGAAGGTCATGCTAAGCCACGAAATGGGACATTGAGAGACGTTCGATGTTTACGCCCTATCATAAATCGATACATGTCCTACTATTGCATGTACTACTGTGCCTACTCCTTCCACCAAATTAGAGCCACGATCTTGCACAATGCTCTATATAAAGGGCAGTGGCAACTTTACTAAGGGATCCAAAGAAATATGTAGAAACACTGCAGAAATATTCTCTCTCTCTTTATCTCTCTAAAACACTTTGTAACTTATACTCATTCATTCATTCATAGTGAAGAACAGTGAACATAGCTCTAATTACAAAATAAACTATTATAAATCCCTATGTATGATATGGTTTATTTTGCTGTATTGTTTTGATTATTGATAGCTTTGATATAATTATGATATTATTTTGATTTTGTTCTTGAAAGCTAAACAGATCCTAATAACGATGATTTGAGGGCCTAAATTCAAAAATAATAAATATTAAATTGAATACTAACCTGTTTATATTTAATTATAAATCCAACGCTTACAACAACATATATTAATTGCTTTATTATCTTTAGATTATAAGAGTTCTTCTTATTCTTATTTATAGTATATTATATTACTATCAACCTATATTGTCTTAATATTATATTGATCGCTTTGTTTGTAATAATTGTGGTTTATTTCTAATGTCCTTTTCATTTTGTTTTATTTTTCTTATTAGTAAATTCTAGCGGAGGATTCACTCACCTCTCCAGTTATTTTATTTTTTTAAAATGCTATTAACTGTCTGATAAAATAAGTATACAACAACTTACTTTTTATTAGAAGAAAATAATTTATTTCAATTTTTACGCTTTAATTTTAACTTTTAATTCTCTAGAAGAATATCTATAACCACAAGTTATATTTAGTTGCTTTGATCTTAATACTATAATAATATTAACTCTATAATGAATATGGGTATAAAATTTATTTTTTGAATTGAAAACACAATTGACTTAAGGTATATATAAGTAAATTTATAACAAGTTCTGACAATAACTCGAATTTGAATTCATAAAAAATCAAGTTGTTTACTCCAAATTCTACCCATTACGCATAAACACCGTAATAAAGGTTAAACATTTTAAAGAATTATAGAAGAAAAGCAAAGCATTGGTAAGTAAAATAAGAGTTGTATAATATTGAAGGTAGGCATACGTACGTAGTAGCTGTTCCGCTGCACAAACACGTACAGATCATATCATATATATCTTCTTCGACCGTGTTTGGATTCTCACCAAATCCAATTTTGTTTTGTCTTCTCTCCACGTACCCAGCTCTTTCAGCTGGAGATTTTCTCGTCATCTTCTTTTTGATAATGATTATACTTTTTTTAAAGGATTTTATAATGATTATACTACTATATGTAGATCACCTAGCTATAGCTTCTTCTGTAAAAAGACTCTTCGTGGAAAGCAAATTATTTAAGAAGCTACTCTAGAAGAAAATATGTATATTCTTTTTCGTACAAGCTATATATATACATATATATATATATACACACACACACACACAAGTACAAAGGCCTGAACTAGTCCACCGAACACTGCAATGAGATCACGCAAATCAGTCAAAGACAAGCAAGTCCAATGCATATATAGCGAGTGATGTATATCAATCCCATTTTTTTTTAATTTTCAGCGTGCAAGGATATATATTTTGCTTTTCAGCGTGCAAGTATATATATAAATACTTTTTCTCCTGAAAAAAAGTCTGTTTTCACCAGTACTGTTTGCAAATGTTGTTGTTATATAGATAGATATTGACATGGTTTTATAGCATTTTGCTTCTAGCTTAATTTTGCTCCTTCAACTTTGGCCGATATTGGAGGAAACGCCGGAGGGGATTTTGGGACACCGAGAGAGAGAGAGAGAGAGAGAGAGAGAGAGATATAATATGATCTCATCTGCAAGGCATTTTATGTGAGTATATTAGAACCTATTAATCATCCTATTTCTATATAGATATATATACATGCTTTGTGTTAGCCTCCCTCTCTCTCTAGATATTACTGTGTACTACATGTTTTTGGACGTTACAGGTTTTCTTTTTCGGAAGAGTAAAATGGGTTGTTGTTTTCTAATTTTCGTGCATTATTTCCCATTATTGCTTGGACATCTGTTGTGCTTTAGATTTGTATCATGGAATGTTGATATTGGACCAACATATATCTTTTTTGCAATTCGCAACATATATATATATATATATATATAGATCATTCTTAACAATTATATATTACATATATATACATATACATAAACACACACACGGTTATACATCTGTCTCTCTTAGAGGAAAACAAATAAAAGTAAATATAAAACATCTTTCTGAGAAGTTTAATTTTACTATGGTTTTATCTGCCCTGAGTTAGTTAAGTATTTGTCAATTTTTCTTTTGTTTGCTCCACATATCTTTCAGGAGAGAGGAGAATTTATTGTTAGCCAATAGGACTACTGCAGTTTTTTTAGGATAACTTCTCCAGTTATTTTCTATCAAATTTATGCTAAAATTGAAAATTACACTTAAATTGTGATGCGCACTCACAAGCTGCTTCAAAATTTCAATAACATAGAAGAAATTAAGGAAAATTAGCAAGCTAAACAAAACTAGCCACTTCTACTTTAAGCATATATATTGATCCTGCTTTTGTTTTTAGTCTATTTCATAAGTGGTATATTCCCTTTACCTTTTCCATTTTTCTTACTACTTTCACATAAAGCAGCTGTTTGGTATATTGGTTGAAATAGTTGGTTTCAATTAATAAACAGTGTAAAATTTTTAACAAATATAATAAAAAGTTATTACAATATAAAGCTCTCAAATGTTACAATTTTTAAACAAAAATTTTCAGTTCTTATAGACACCTCCATGTTTATAACAACAAAATAAAAAGGGAAAAAAAAAAAAAGATACATATACCAAATGTGCAGTAATAATAAAAAGTTGTTGGCCTTTTGAATATGAAAAAGAGAGAAAAAAGTTGTCATCCTTTTAACATTGTTCTTTTCTCTTTTTTTTTAATTTTTTTAATTTTTTTTTTTTTACATATACACTTTTAGCAACTATAGTTACAAACACCAGTTCCTTGAGTACTGTTTCATATCGTTAATCTGCATAGACTACAGCTGGTGACATTACTATACCTTCACTTTTAAACTTTTTTGACTTTTTTTTTTTCAAAATTTCTTGATAGTCGTGGACTGAACAATTAAAAAAGAAATCATTTTCTTGCCTAGCATTTACATTTTTCTTTTAAAAAAATAAAAAAAAAACAGAGGTCTGACACCAATTTTTTAATTTTTCTCCACAGCTAGTAAGTTTTAAAAAAAAAAAAAAAGAAAATGGTGTGTGTTCAATTATAGGTCAATGAGGTCACTTGTAGTAAGAAGCGGTTACTATGAAGAGGACAATACATGTTCCAGAGAAGCAGACAGTAAAAAGCTCACCAGTAAAAACTTCCTTTTTCGACTAAATAAAACTAAAACTTTCCTTTTTCGTTTTCTAGGAGATCCGCACTATCCCCTATCCGCACTATATCTTACATTTGTGAAAGGTTTGAGCCCTGCAGCTCTGCTTAAGCAACCTAGGTATCCCCGATTTAGTTTGTTATTGACTTATATTGATTTCAACTCTTTTTTTTGGTAAATGATTTCAATCTTTTTAATTTGAATATAAAAATATATATATTTTAACCAGCTATTTAACAGAAATTCGAATTGAATTTGTGTTTAAATGAGTGTTGAGAACTATAGTTATGACAAAAACTATCTAGCGGAATCTCATAGTTTCTTATGTGTCAACAGGGAAGTGTGACTCGTACATAGAAATTTAGGATTAGCTTGAAGAGAGTGTAACATTGGTCGAGTGAACAGTGAGATTGTGAGTGTAAATAAATTATTGAACGATTACTTATTTGTTTGGTAGATCAGTTCAAACTCTTCAGTTCGGACTATATATATGTAGTGTAAGGCTCTCAACAGTTATAATATAAAACAAAAAATAGTTATAATGTAAAACTTTCAACAGTTACAGTGTTTTAATCAAAGATGATTTAAACCATTGGTTTAAACTCTTCTCCCAAATATCCTAGACATCTTTATCTATTTGTGGTAAGGTTTCAAATAACACTACAAGAAAAACTACATTTAACGACATATTATTTATGACATGTAGTTTTTGAATGTCGTTAAAAAGTACATACAATGACATCTCCAATAAAGATGTCATTAACAACATTTGAAACAATAATTAACAACATTTATATAGATGTCGTATTAAAGGTCTCCTTTTAACAACAATAGTTTAGTGTCGTTAAATTATTTAACGATAAGTAGGAGATGTCGTCAAAGCCTTGGAGATTCTACGACACCTCTTATAGACAACATTGGTTAAGATGTCGTCTATAAGGGATGTCGTGGAATCGCCAAGGCTTTGACGATATCTCCTACTTGTCGTTTAATAATTTAATGACACTAAACTATTGTCGTTAAAAGGAGACATTTAATACGGCATCTATATAGATATCGTTAATTATTGTTTCAAATGTTATTAACAACATTTTTGTTAGAGATGTCGTTGTATGTATTTTTTAACGACATTTGAAAGCTACATGTCATAAATAATATGTCGTTAAATGTAGTTTTTCTTGTAGTGTAAGTTAAAAAACCATTGGGCTTTTTATAATTCCATGGTGCATTTAGTTATGATCATCATGAGAATGTCCTGAGAATTTTAGATCTTTTTAAATCTTGAAATAAAGAAAATTTTCAAATTCTTAAGATCTCCTACTAACCATTGATTAATCTCAATATCCTACAGAAACTTGATGTCTACATCGATCTCATTCTAGGGTTCATCGGCTTAGAAATCTCCAAGAGATTCCATAAAACTCTTCATTTCTACCTATATGTATGCACGTGTCTACATGAGATCGATAGCTATATTATTTATCTTTCCATAATCACATCAACGTCTTTTATATTGAAGTTCTTTTGCCTGTTGATGAAGTTCTGTCACTTTTGATTTAATTGAAAATGGTTTTCCTCTGGCCTTTAGGAAAAGAAAAAATTATTTTCATTCTTATGCGATAAAACCTCATTACTTAAGGAAACTATGCGTCCCAATCTAGTATATACTATTTATTTTAGACTAGTCTTATTCTTTATTAGTAGCAAAGTTATATCCTATAGCGTTAAATAAGATTGCTACTAGAAAAAAAAAAAAAAAAAAAAAACCCAACTTCATCTTTTTTAATGACGCACTTTCCATCCCCACTGTGGTAATATGGTAATTTTATTGCTTAATTAGAGGAAACATAACTTGCTAATATTTACTTCTCATATGAGTAGGAAACGAAAAATTTTCTCTTTCCCATCTAGCTAATCGACCGCTAACTACGAAATAAAAAACATGTTTTATGGCATTTAGAAAACCATTACGAACTAAAGGTTCGAACCTCAAATATTGTAATAATTCAAATTTTGTAAGAGAAAGCATTAGAACAAGATTGGTTTAAACTAGAAGTCTATGGTTTGAACCAAATTCGTTTAGTGAAATAGATTCATTATAGGATATGAGAAAAGAAAACATTATGGTAAAGTAGTATTTTGTTTGTTATTGTGGTTAAAATGTGAGAATCCTACATTATGGTAAGAGGAGAAAAAAAAATTGTTAGTGTAGCTCTATTTTGAAGAGTTAAATTTGTATCAATTTGTTTAAGTTTTGAATTTTTTTTAATTTTGATGTGATTTTATTTTAAAGGAAAACTTGTAGCATCTAGCCACTAATCATTCCATCATTCAAAGAAATGTAAAATAATACAACCAGGATAGTCATCCAATCAAAAGTAATATTTTCTAGCTCAGAAAGCTAATTTAGCTCGTGCGTGAGCTGCTTTGTTGCTACAACAAACCATCACCAACTGAAAGGTAAAAACTCAATAATATCACACATGATACAATACTAGAAAATAGGCTTTTCCCGACTATATTTTTCATTGGGAAATAGAGGATTTCGTCTGTAAATACCTTTCTTGATAAAAAATACACTACAAAACATTAAACTTTTAGTCACAACGGTGGTTAGCAAAACATTTTTGTTGTGACTAATGTACAATTAGTCACAAACTTTAGGCCAATTTTAGTTGTGATTAAAACTTTTAGCTACAATGTTTTTAATCACGGAAACATTTTATGACTAAAAACCTCATGGTTAAAAGTTTTTGTCACGACAAAAAATAGACTAAAGATCGTGACTGATTGCACATTAGTCACAATCAATTGTGACTAAAAGTTTTTTTTTTTTAATTGTTGGGACTAAAAGTCCAGTTTTTTGTAATGATAATTCGTAGGTAAGTGGAAGGGAAAACACCATAGCTACAGTTATTTTGACCGTTGAGAGCCCCTGATAACGCTTACCCCAACGAAAATTTTCATTAGAATCTTCAACAGCCAATTCATAAGGACAGATAAAGCATTTTAGCCGAGACAATCCCTCGCAATAAAACAAGGGACTTAGCCACAATCTAACGCAAAATGAAGTCCTTATAGCAAAAATCTCTGCATAACAAGCAGGGAAAAAACCAATTTTAGCACTCAAAACATATCACTCAAAATCGTGAATCACTGCACCAACCCTGTATGACTCGGTAGTAGCACTAAGGGCTGCATCTAAATTGAGTAAATAGAGATTTTTCATCCCATCCGTGTCATGGGTCATATTAATATTGAGATATTTTCTACATATTTGAGTCTTAACTTGACACGAACACAGCCCATCGATACAAATTTTCAACCCTAAGTAATAGAGATCTTACATCAGGAGGAGCTTAACATCTCTTTGGAACTTGAGGAGGATTGGGTTTTCTTAACATGAGGGAAGAGTGAAAGTTGTTGGAGTTGTTTGGTATTGTTTTCAAAATAAGTGAAAATGTTTTTGTTTTAAAAATAAGAATTTTTTTAAGAATTATGCTTGAAATATTTTTAAAACTTATCTTAAAAAAAGTACGAAAACATTTTAACAAATTTTGAAAAAGAAAACAAACGGGACGTTATATTCACGCCATGAATTAGAAGCTTTTTCAAGAATTGATACCCTGGACCACCCCTTTCTAGCCATATGGGCCACCCCTTTCCGGTCAAGCCGAATACACCATAGCAGAATAAAGAATTCTAATTGAATTTTGGAGATGATTTTCATCTTAATACGCTTAAGGTCCTTGAGACAAAAGCTATTAAAATGCGAAAATGAGACCAAAACTGGTGGTGGGTCCATATATTTGCTCTTTGCTCTTCAAAAAAGGTTAGATTGTTAAAAGACCAATTATATATTTATCCTTTCCTTTGACTAGTCTGCTTTCATAATTCAACTTGATAGATGTGACCTCTTATCGTAGCGGTGGAGTGGAAATCCCCTGCTAAGTAAAAAGGCGATCCTTCGACAGGTACAAAGTTTTATCCTCATTAATTCTTGGTTTTCGATCCGTACGCACATGCATGTCTACTCTATATATATATATATATATATATATATATATAAATGAAAACATATATATTGACTTAATGATTGGATATTTTTGGGTTAAAAAAAATCTGATTATCATGATTTTGCATCCATGGAATGTAAAATAACTTGGCCTTATCAAGGTATTAATGATCATTGATGGAAGTATAATTAACTAATTTGCACTTTTCCTGCAACTCTTATCAGAATCGCTCAAGTATTGGGGAAGTGATTAATGCAGAGATTGATTTGTCCTATTTAATTTTTCACTAAATAATTTATAGTCACGAAATCGGAAGACTAGATCAAGAAACTAAAACTAAAAATCCTACGTGGTCTTGAGGTCAAAGTAAAAGAGAAAAGTATAAGACTCATGTATGTTCATTTGAAGTTAGACATTATGAATTCTGACGTTAAGTAGTAGTTGTTTTTGTTATTTTTATATATGCGTGTATTTTTATGATTTTAGCTTTCTTCTACTTTGTTCAATGATAGATTCTGCAGAAGCTGACAGAGATAGGGAAACATGCGTACATTCACACATACGCAACGCATGCAGTATATCTATGTGTCATTTTGTGCTATTAGCTGCATGCATGTTTATAGCTGTGTCGAGTAAAATCGGATTTCAGAATTCGCTCCTTGTCTAGCATAATTATAAGATTTAATTAGTTTCTAACATATTAGTGCTCTGTGCGTTATGTTAATGGCTCTTAACATACAGATATATGCATCCACTCCAACGAATGTTTTTCCATACATACTGATAAAGCTAGGGATGTATATATCTATATTCAGTGACGGAGCTAAAAAAATTTTCCCGAGAGGGCTAATACTTAGAAAACAATCAACATATTGTAAATTCAATTTTTTAGGAGAATTTTGTGTAATTTTTAATATATTATATATGCTTGTTTATATATATATATATATAGGGAAAAAAAAAATTTTTGAGCCCCCTCCAATATATTTGCCTCCATTCCTGTCCATATAAGACCTAATGCAGCAATTCACCCTAGCTCAAATTAAAGGCTAAAAATTAATTAAAGCGATTATTAGATAACAAAAATATGAGCATCACCCTTGATGCATATTTTTATTGCGTGACAATTAACTACTAAAATAAGGGGCTAATTCCCGACACAGTCAATGCATGCAAAACTGAAAAAGACACCGGTAAGTGAATTTATCGATGTTAGTCTAGCTAAGTTTAATTACCGGCGCGTTGACTGTACAAAACACACACAGCTTTCATAGGATTTGTAAAGTAGAGAGCCAGCTCAAACTCTCTAATTATTAGCAGCTTTTAGGTAACTCTACACAAACAAACCAAGTATATAATATTGATTCTGTAATATGATAATAGATCTACCTGCATGTATACTTCATTCATTTGGACTCAAAGGTTATTGTTTGCAGCAATTAAACATAACATGGTAGCAGAGTCTTGCATCATGAGTTATCTAAGATGGGCAAGAACTTTTTCCTGCATATATTGTTTATAGAGATCAAAAAGAAAAGAGAATTTTTGAGGTCTGGTTCACTCTCATCACTTGCATAGCTTCTTGTGGATGCTTGGATGATATAAGAAACAAGAGAATTGCTTCTATCCCTCATCATTACATTTGAGCACCTATAAATATGAACTTATATTATTGAAGAAGGATCTAGATCTCATTAATGGGTTGTTTAGGAAGTTGGTTAGAACTAAAATTTTAAGTTTAAAAATTGTAATATGTAGAGTTTTATATTGTATCAACTTTTTGCTTTTTATTATGGTTGCAGAGATCTTACACTGTAGTTAGTTAAAACTAACACTCCAAACATACACTAAACCTCAATTATATAATGATATGATATATGCCATTAAGGAGTCACTCCATGTGTCTCTGCTTGTAATTCTATTTTTAACATCTATTTGATAATAAGTATCTCATGGTATATGTGATCTACAACAGAGTTCATAATAAATTGTATATATTGATCAATACCTGGTTTAATACTGAGGACTTAACAAGCTTTCTGGTGCTCTTGCTGCACCCATATAGCTACGAACATGATCATTCCGTGCCTGCCAAAAACTTGCATACAAATATTTGAATCAATATATATCAAACTCTACCATAGAAGCTTTCCTCAAAGACATGAAATTAAAATAAATATATCTATATATACATATACATACATATATATATATATCATAATTTTGATGCTTGTTATTGGTACTACTGCTTCCTAACCGTGCTGATCAGAGAACATACCTTATGCGTTAACACTCATAATATAAGTACGAAAGTGGCGTCGCAAGGAAATTTTATTAGTTTTCACTCTCCCTGTGGGAACATCAATCCATCAATTTTCTTTTCTTTTTTTTATATTATGTTATATATTATATATAGGCAGTTCATTTTTAAATGAATGTCTTGCGCTGTTTAAATATATATATATATATATATATGTATGTATGTATATATGGACAATCTAATCTATCATATATATACATATGGACAATCTTATCTATTGTATATATGGACAATCTGATCTATCAAAGGCATCATTTCCCTTAAAATAGTTTTTTCATGATGATTAGAAATACTGATCCTTATCATAAAAAATATCTGTAACTACCAATGCTAAATAAGGCAACTAGATCTAAATATTATAATGACATTTGACTACAAGACAGCTCCAAATTCTTGTAACTTAGGGGGGCAAAAAAAAGAGAGAGAGAGAGAGAGAGAATAATACAACACTTTTGAGTTCAGTAAACTGCTAACCGTTAATAGGAACAGCAGTAACAGAAAATTAACTCTGATCATCAGCTTGCAAGAGATTTTTCTTTTTCTTTTTCTTTCTTTTTTCAGAAATTGAGACTGCAAAAGATATTCGTTGTACCGAGGAAGAAATTAGAACTTGGATTTTGCTCTTGATGAACAATATTCGAGGGGGTGACGAAAACCGGTCTAGGGTTTTGCTTCTCGGCGGCGTTATTACGGCCAGTTGTACTTGCGGCCATGAAGACTGAGCTAGGGTTCTCTTCAAAATGGGTGCCTGAAGACGTGGTCACAAAAATGGAACTATGGTTCTGTCTTTGGGCGGCGTTTGAAGAGGCGGTGGTAACTGGGAAAAAAGGACTAGAAGGTGGCTTCTGCTCTTCGGTGTCGAAGGATAAGGTTGTTGTGAAAATTGAACAAGGATTCTGAGCTCTTACAATTCCTATGGCTCCAGACTTTGTGTTCACCACTGTACTACGGCAAAAAGACTGAGATTGTGAGGAAGAGTCGCTGATATTGTTATCTTCCCAGTTCCCAGGACAGCCCAGAAAATCATCCTCGGAATTTGCCCCACTAATTGAGTAATATTCTAGCAACTGATCAGCATCTGATCTAGGAAGTTGATCTTGATCAAAACTTGAAGCGAACATTTTCAGAGAAGAATTAGCCCTTAACTTTCCCAAATCCACAGTACTAGTGTTGTCAATATTGTTAGCATCTTCAGTACTGGTCGTAGTTGCGGTGCTTTGTCTCGATTTCGCAAGAATTTTCTCTCTTGTCCTCTCCCTTGCCCTTGCCCTCGCCTTGTCCCTTGATTCCCTTGCAATCACTTTGTGTAATTTCTTCTTCTTTTTCTCCTTACGCATCCGAATCGAGGACTCGTTACGATCATCGTCATCGTCATCGTCGCCAAAGTCTTCCAGCTTCTTTGCGGTTTTCGACACGACTTCTCCCTCGGAAGTTGAAGAACAGCTTTGCTTTGCCTTGAGCTCTTTGATCGCGGTCTTCGACTTGCTGATCAGCCACTCGATGGTCTTGCTCGCCTTGTCGAAGCCCAACATGTCCTGGAGATCGAAGAACTTCCGAGCAATTTGAAGCGAAAGCCTCATTCTCCGGTCTCTGAGTCCTTGAGCTGTCGAGATCTTGCTGTGCCTGTCCTTCTTACCTGTGCTCCTCAGCGGAATTATGTCCTTTACTACTTTTGCCCTTTGCTTCTTTGAAAACCGTAATTTTGAAGGGTTTTCATGACTAGTAGGATTAATGTGATGATGATGATGATCAAGCACTGATTGGTTTGAAGACACAACGCTGATCTCATCCGTATGAGCTTGAAAATTAGTGTGAGAAGTAGTGCTATTTCCGGCCAAGATCAGCTGCTCTTGGGAGTACAACAAATGACTCAAGAGCATTCCATCGTCTTCAAAGATTGCTGGAAAGCTTGAATACGGCAAGCTGGAATATACCTGATGATGATCATGATCATGAATATCATCATGCTGATCCTGGCCGTTTGATGAATTAGGGTTTTCATCATGATCATGATCATTGATCTCGGAGGCGTTCTGACCTGGGAATTGTTGGTAAAAGCTGCTGCAAGGAAACATACCTCTCTCTAAGAACCAATAAAAAAGTGAACTTTTTTTTTTCTTAAGATTTTGTGGAGATTTGCAAGGTGGGATTTGAACTGGCCAGAACTACTGCTTCAGGAAGATGAAAGAACAGTAAAACAAAAGCAAAAACAAAATAATAAAAAAAAAGGAAATCAAAGAATAGACTTATTTGACATAATATGTGGCTATGTATACACACATCTGTTTAAGCTCAAAAACTGGCCTATAGATTGAAAAAAGAGAACCTCTCATTTAAGTACCATTCTTAATTATTCTGATGAGAGAGAGAGAATATGTATGACTACTGTTCCATGCCCACCTGAGTTTGGGTTTAGTAAGTGAGTTCTTTTCCGCCTTATTATAAAGCTGTCCTAGCTAGCTGTTTTCATCTCTTGATGATCTTTTTTGAGCATAAAAAGTGAAACTCTGAATTATTAGAACACCTCTAAACTAGCTAATGGTTTCCTTTGAACGAACACAATGAGGAAGAGAGAGCAGAGAGAAATAGAGCCCTAGCTATAAATGCATGAAATATAGGTTCTGTATATATAGTACTATTGAAAGACTAATAGCAGTCCTATATAGTTTTTTTTTTTTTTGGGGGGGGGGGTTGTTTAAATAAGCATATATACATACACACACATATTTATATATAATACAACAGGTACACAGTGAAACATCACGTGGGTTGAGTTCGGTTTAGCATTAGCAACACATCATGCTGTCTGTTTAGTAGAAATGATCAGTCAGTATCACAAAGAGAGAGAGAGAGAGAGAGAGAGAGAGAGGGCTATGGGAATTTGAGGCAGAAACTCGCCATCTTTAGCCTTTCCTATGGAGCTAGGGTGGGTGGGGTGGGGAAGGACAATTATGTGATGAATGCAACAGGGGCATTGTTGTACATATACACGTTATACATTGATACATATATCTTTACCGCCATGAAAGGTAACCCTCTTATTTGACTGTCCATGACCAAACATCACTTTCAACCTCTTCTGACTGTTCGTCTTTGATAATTCATCATCTATATCTCTGCAAGCTTTAAAGTGTGGAAGTCCTTTTTTTTTTTTTTCTTTTCTGGCAAAATTGCAACGGGAAAGACATTTTGATCAACAGTTTACTTCACCCGGCCGCGTAGGGCCCACGTGGCTCCCACTGGTGGGTCCCATGTTATGTTTGACAGGATCAAAATCCTGCCTGAGGTATAAAGCCATGCTCTTTTGATTATATTGGCAAGAGCATGGAGAATTTTTAAAAATATTTTATAATTTTGAAGGTAAAAATTTTAAAAATATTTTTAATATAAATGTTTAAATTTTTTTTATTTTTTAAAATAAAATTATTTTTATTTAATTTAAAAATATTATCAAATAGACCTGTTATTTTTATTATTGAATTAATTTTTTAACTATCTAACCTATTATTAAAATTACTTTTGCATAGTCGTAAAAATTTTTACCATATACAATTAAACATGAGACTATTAAAATGTTAATTTAAAAGTTAAAAACAAGCTTTGTTGATGTGACCGCAGTACATGTCCTATCAAAAGGGCAGAAACAAATATCTAGGTTACTAGTAATAATAACAAATTAATCAGGACAATTAAAGCTGGCTCGTCTATTCTCTTTATTTGTATATTATTTTTGTCTGGGTCAATCCTTTGTGCTAGTCTTATCCTCTTACTTCTGGGGGGGGGGGGCGGGGGCGGGGGGGGGGGGGGGGGGGG
>CAMOHE010045849.1:125526-138386 GCA_946598075.1 Artocarpus hirsutus | reverse complement strand
CCCCCCCCCCCCCCCCCCCCCCCGGGAAAAAAAAAAAAAAAAAAAAGGCTCTTATCATTACATTGTTGCAGATTGGTTTCATGAAGTAGAATATTAGACTTGGGCTTCTTTCCAAGTACACCTCTTAAACTTGTCGCTTTTGCAAATGATTAGACCCTTAACCAGAAAAAAAAAGTTTAAAATTGTGTTGCAATTTGTATCAATTGTGCTTTTGCTCACTTATGTTAAAACTTGGACTCAACAACCTTTCTTTTCAAGGGCATTGGTGGTCCTTTAAGAAGACAATAATTAATCTATGTGTGTGTGTGTGTGGTGGTGGTGGGCGGGTTGCCTCTTTAACAACCATGATATCCCATCCATGGGAGCTGACAATGGACATCCCATGAGATCTCAAATAAAAGAGATATCTTGAGCTTGCCGACGACACCTTCCTCACCTTCTTTATACTTGCGATAGCCATTGACGGAGTCGGCATCGCAGTGGTGACAAGCTTGAAAAGACCTGGGTGCTGAGAGTGATAGCTTGATTGTTATAAGATCACAATTTTTTAGTTAATAATTTTTTTATTATAATAGAAATTTTGAGCTAAAGTATATTGAACGTGAGATCATGATGTGTTTGTCACATGTAATAAAACCATCCACAATTTATTTGACGTTTTTAGTTGCAAATGTTATATGCAACGGATTTTAAAATTTGAAGGAGTTGTTTGTCAAAATTTTTAATTGAAGAATTTATTTGCTAAACACGATAACTTGAGGAGACAACAGAGTTGTTTGTCAAAATTTTTAATTGAAGAATTTATCTGCCAAAAACAATAAGTTCAAGAGACAATCATACGAAAACGAAAAAAGAAAAAAAGGTCTTTGAACTTCGAAATAGAATAAGGATATAAATGCAATTTCATCGTTTAGTTGAAGCTCAGAATAGTAGGGAAGAAAAGATCTTTAATTTTCACGGCTCAAACCAAGAATATACAGTTTGACTGTCCATTCTCCACTAATGGACATGAAAGCAATTTTTAATAAGACGTAACGTTGGGGACCAAGGAAACTTATTCTCTACCAGAGAATTGACCTGTCAACAGTATTACAGATATATATTGTAGTCATATAGTTTATTAACTTTTCTGTGATTTCTTAAATTAGATTGGTCACGTTGTGGAGTTTAATACGTTGCGTGAGGACATTTTTTAGCTGTATTACTTGGCGTCATGGATCACCCACTCATGCCGTTTGTTTTTATTATATATGATATTATATACACACACACACACACACACACACACACACATACATACTTTTTGCTCAAAGAAATACCTATATATTATCCACAAACTTGAGTGATAACACCAATAATCTCTCTCTCTCTCTCTCTCACACACACACACACACATACACACACATATATATCCGCTCTGCTCTAGCCTGGAGGCTACAATTTATGGGGTCATAAAAAATTATTGAATGTGCAAGCTACTGGGAGAAATTGGTACGTGATAATTACCCGTACAAATTTTGTATATATGTTTGAATGTTCATAAGCGCATACATAATCGACATCCTATCCAAATTAGCTCAAATGGTACTTCTAATATTCTGAGGGACGATGCTACATATGGTTGAGAATAGGCAACCGTTTTATTTTTAAAAAAAATTCTTTTAATTTTATGTGTGAAATTTGATAAATTTGTAATTTACATTTCTTAAAATTCTAAAATTTATTGGCCCACTCTTAACCACAAATATGAATATCGAACTTGATTTGTAGGTGAAATCAACATGAAATTTTAAAAATACACTCATGTTCTTCATAATTTATTTTTCTGGCTCTGATTCTGGTTATTCTTGAATTCTGCAAGGTAATTGATATGCAAGGGATAAAAAAATGTTACCTTAAGGTAGGTTTTTAAACATGATAGAATATATAATATATATATATATATATATATATATTGATATGCAAATATTTTGAATTTATGGAAGACACTCCATGAACAAATCTTATTTGCAGGGATAGATGAGAGAAAGACATGTAAGTTTTTTTTTTCTTCTTTTTTTTTAAGATGGGGAGATTTAGACCATATAGAAATCACTCAATATTAAATTCATCTAGCATTGGTTTAGTAACTACAGTTTGAATTCTCGTTCTAACTATTTTTGTTATAGTGTTTTCTCTTATCAAATTTAAACAAAAAAATGGATGAAATTACAAAAAGGGTTCAGACTGCTCTCAAACAGACGCCTAATCTAGTAAGCTCGTGTGTAAGCATAACATGTCCCGTGTGGCTAATAATGATACAATATTTCAATAGACATTAAACTCAGTTGAAAGAAATTAAGGTGAATCTAATATAAAGTGCATACAGTTTCAGTTTTGTTCATCATTAACGACAATGTCTCTAATTAAATAATGAATAATAATTCAAAGTACCAAGTACATTTTTAATAGAACAATTTCTTGTAAAATAAATAATTGTTATTCATTATATTTAATTACATAGAATACTGTACTTGAATTTATAAATTGGAAAATAAGTTATCACTTTTACTTTATTAAAAAAATTTATTAGGGGACTTTGAACCAAAAATAACCAAAGGGTGTTATTTCCAAGTTTTTTTTCTTTCTTCTTTTTGTCCTATGTTGCTAACTATTATTGAAAAATAACAATTTCGTTATCACACTTTTTCCAAAAGAAATACACGGTAGAAAACTTGTGAGAAGTACTAATTTGTGACAATTCCTTAGAAAAAGAAACTTGATTTCTTGTAAAATATTTATTTTTGACGTGACTTGAGATTAGAAACTTAGTTGAAAACTTGTGAACTCATGTGATCCACAAGGTTCGGAGTTATAAATTTGGCTCTTCCTTTATTGGTTTCTACAGTGGATCATTCCATAAATGTAAAAAGATATTGATAGGACTAGAACTAAAGGTTCTTTGTATTACTCCGATTAATGCAATTTTCCTCTTTTTCTTTTTTCTTCTTTAGTAATATTAAAAGAGAAATCCAGGTTGCAATTACTTGTCTTTACTGTTGAATTGTTGTATTATTTTTTAAAGTTTTTGTTATCTTGATTTGGCAAAACATGCTCACATATCCAACCCCAATTGAACCCAAATTAGTCTAAAAACTGTCAATTCAGGAAGTAGATGACAAAGATGTTAATGAACAACGCCTCAAATACAGTTCTTTGTTCTATTAAAGTGTTTGAAAAAACGGTTGAAACTGAAAATATTAGTTTAAAAACTGTAACATATGAAAACTTTATACTGTAGTAATTTTTTTTACTGAAGCTAGAAAGAGCTTTATACTATTTATTGGTTGGAACCGTTATAACTAAAATGTCAAACAGAAGCTATATGTACTTTTCTCTTTGGTCTATATGTTACTCTAGGTTTCCATAGCGAACCCAATATGCATAATTTAATGCATGTCATCATGACTTAATTATAGTTTTGCTCATCTATCTCACTCATAGAAGCTCCTGACTTATCTCCAGTGTCTTTCTTTTCTTTTAAACTGTAAAATAAAAGGAAGTAGATTCACTATTTTTATATGAACGATTATATGGAACTATAAATATGACTCGTTGTGAAACTAAAACTTAACTCATATATGGACCTTATGGCCACGTGGTGTTATTTCCTCCTGAAGGTTTTTGAGAAAAATCTGCCCCTAAATTTTCTTTATTCTACTTTTATGTGTTTTATTTAAAAAAAAAAAAAACCCTAAAAACTTCACTTAATAATTATCTGGAGGTAAATAATTTAAGACAAAACATTATTTCTACTTTTCTAAAAATCATAAAATTATTTAGAATGTTATTTTATGACATATATCATTACGTTCCGGGATAATTACAAAAGCCTTGTTTTAAATTGATTAAAACTATCTCTCATTCCAAGAAATCACAATCTAATCCTTTGAAATTAGGTTTCTATAACAATTTAATCATCAGGGTAATTTTTATGAATTCAAGTGACAAAAAAGCGTTTGTGCCCTTTATAATTCAAATGTTAGTTTCTTCAAACAAAAAAAAAATGAAATGTTGTTCTTTTGTTTTAACGTTAAAAAATTAAAATTAGCTCACTATTTTCCTCATACGTAATTACTTTAACAAATTAGAAATTAATTGATAAATGATTTATTTTCTGAGGGAAATTATAAATTAATGATTAAAGAAAATGAAAACAAAAACAAAAATCTCCAGGATCATACTAATCGGTTAGAAGCCCACTCCCTCAAATCCCCAACTCAACCCAATGAAGGAAACTGTGTGTAATAAAAAAAAAAAATCCGCGAACACACAACAGTAAAATGGATTCAATTGAAAATAAGAAATTTGGTTGTAATAACTTTTCCTAATCTGAATTAGGTTTTAAAAAAACTGAAAAAAAAAAACAATAAAGTTTGAATTAGTTTGTAACAAAATTTCCTCAATGAGAAATTAATTTTAAAATACTACGAAACGGATTTTTATAATTCTTCCTTACGTTTTCTCTGGATATATACAAGCGTCCGCCAATATCATTGTAACAGAGTAGGCGGAGTTAACAAAAAAATTACTTTTGAAGCAATTGTTAATCTGCACACACAATTTTTTTCGCAAGGCCAAACACAAATGATATTAGACGTCAATGTCAATGGTATATTTGGCATCAGATATTTTATGTATTGTTCTATATTTTATCATAATTAATAAGTTTTAAAATTTATAGAAGTAAATTTATACTAATGTATTTGAAAATGATAAGGTGGTAATAATAATGAAAAAAGTTCCTAATAATTACTAACAATTAAATATCAAAATTTGACATATTATAAAATTTGACATCAAATATAGTACGTGTCAAATTTAACATTAAAATAGTACTAGATTGAAGGGCAATTTTCTTACTTAATTGTTAAAATTCGACATACAAAGATAGCTCCTTATATACAATACGCATAAGTAATGCCGGAGACCTCAACTTTGATTTTGATATCTATTTACATTGCGGTAAGATGTTATGTTTTTAAATTAATATATGCAATCTTTTAGTAGTAATTAATGTGATAGTTTTTTAAACTATGACAACTTATCTGCAACATAGATTGATGTAAAAATTTTGACATGTATTCTATGTATAGCATTTTTCTGTCCGTAAGAGTCTTTTGAGTCAAGCATCCAGTGTCTTGCAGATTTTTTTTTTTTTTCCTGTGTGCATGTAAAGCCCAATGGATTGGTTTCCATTTTGGATCAGGTCATCACATATCCCGAAGTTCTCTGGATTAATACCTTGAGTGTCTATTCTTCGGGCCCTTTTTTTGGTTTTTACAATATCTTTAAAGTTTCTCTTTCGCTTGGTTTTTTTGTTTTTTTGGGAATTTAGTGATGAGATTCAAACTGTAATCTCAGCGTAATTAAGTGTGTAATTACCCCCAAATTATATATTAATTTTTATGAGCACTACTTGCTTGATGAATTTATGATCAAGGATTTGGTAGAGATGTTTTGTGGGTGTTAAAATTATTTTTCCTTTCTAGCCGTTGTCAACTTTAAAAGATAAGACTGAAATAAAATTCTCAAATTTCAGGATTATATTGTAGGTTTTTGTAGGGGTTATAGCATTTGAAATTAAAGAGAGAATTAAAAAAGAAAAAATAAATAAAAACTACACTCACGTAATACATTGCCAATCTCTTGTCCAAAACATTTTTTTTTTAATTTGAGACTCGATAATTTAAGCTACGTCCTGTAATATATAGTCAAGTGTAAAAATACAATTTAGGTTATATATGCAATTACAAAAGGAATCAGCTCTTCTATCTCCTCTTTAGTGTCCCCCGATAATATCTTGTCTCGTTAATTAAATTACTATGCCAATTAAAAATATATGTCATATCATTTAAAATGCTACATCAATTAAAATACAAGGTCACATCATGACGCTAATTAAATTAATGTTGTATCTTTTAAAATATTGCCAATTAGATTATTTCCCTTATTTTTTCCTTTTTCTCACTCGCCCACGCTATTTATTTTCTACAACCATGTGCTAATGGTCTTAATAATATACAAGCATTTGGTTTTGCAGAACGTTTTGGCTTATTGCCAATGTTGCAGATTTTCTATGCTTTGCTAGGAGGACCAAAAAAAAAAAAAAAAAAAACGTTGCAGCAAATATGAAAATTTCTTCTTCTTCTACTAATTTCATTCAAACTTCTTCTAATTGACAACTTTGAGGGAGTGGGCCATGTGATTGTGAATAACAGAAGAGATCACTGATGACATGTGGTGGGGAAGCGGGGCGAATTAACATGAATATTTAACCTTAAATATCTTTTGTTCGATGAGGGAAACAAAATAAAAAAAAAAACAAAAGAAAAACTCTGTTTATTAGACAATTAACGTTTTTAATTGAGGAGTTGCTTTTAAATGACATAGCATGAATTAATTGACGTAACATTATATTTGAGATGACAAGATCTTATGAGATGACATAAAGGGCACACTAAGCCATGATGTATGAGAATGGACACGTAAAAAAAGCATTCGTATTCATCCTCAAGAGGAATTGTGGAGGAATACGTACCCGAATAAAATAATATTTTAAAATTAAAAATAAAATTATTTAAAGTAAAATAATTAATAGAAATATTTAAGTAAGATAAATATGATAAATTTGAATCCATTGGCAAAAATTAACTGTGTAGATTAATGACGTAATATATCCAATCTATTAAAATCTATTAAATAATTCCTCTGAAACACTGACACACAAGGCGCCTTTAGCTAATAATGATATTTTCAAGAAAGCGTCTTTGCATGAGAACCTGTTATTTTTAATTATTTATATTTCGTTGAATTTTTTTTTTCTCTTTCTTTCTTTTGCGCACCATTTTTTTCCTCAGTAAACAGGGAAGAACGCTATCTGCTTGTTGTATAGTAACCTTGCACGATTGGTTCAAAAAGGCTCGTAATAACCTTTATTTGGCAAAATTAATTTCAACCAAAACTTATAATTGTTATAATATAAAGTTTTTTCATGTTATAATGTCAAACAAAAGCATACTATAATATGTAACTCTTATATGCTACAATAATTTTAACCACTTGATTTAAACCAATGCTTCTTAACAAACATACTCTCTTTTTATAAAGGTGCATGAGAGGTTTTATTACTTAAGATAAAAGGTTGATGAAAAAAGCAAGTACCAGAACACTAGATATAAAAAGAAAAGAACAATATACATGTGGTGTTTGGAAAAAAAATTAAAATTGTGTAGTTGAAACTGTAAATATGTAAGATTTTATATTGTAATAAATTTTTATTTTAACACTGTAGCATATCAGATCTTTACACTGTTTGCGGTTAAAAATATAAGAGTTGTTAAAATTGTAGAAAATTTTATAGTGTAACAAATTTTTATTTTACACTATAATATATAAAAAAATTTTATATTATTTTCAATTAAAATTGTATGGTTGAAATTACTACCCCAACATCCTAATATTAATTTTTTATGTATGATGTTAGCAAGGCTACTACGGTTGACTTGGCAGACAAAGAGGGAACATCCACAATTGACGGTGACATAATTGCCCATGAAAAAAAAAAGAGAAAAAAGTAGAGATAATTGTCCAAAGCATTTAAGTTGATTCAATGGATCTTAGTAACTTGAAAAAGGCAGATTAATAATTCTGAAAGAAATAAAAATATTTCAAGTCGAAAATACAAAAAAGATGTTTGGAAGCCACAAATTCAAATTGCAGTTTGCAAAAGTTGCCTTTTCTTGGCTTCAAGTCCCATAAGAGAAGGTAGAAAATTTTACTACAATAATTTATCTGAAAAAGTTTAAATTATTATAATGTTTTCAATTTAAACTATTGATTGAAATTGAGTTCTTAAACACCCTATAAACTTCGTTTACGGTAGTTTCATAGTTGCAGTTATTCGATGACGAATTGGTATCTTGAGTTGGTGATTATATGCCAATCTCCTAGGCCACTGTTTAGTTTCAAATTTTTCTTTTGTTTCTCTTGGGTTGTCTTTTACTGCAGCATGTGAGAGCTTTACACTGCAGCAATTTTTTTTTATTGTTACTGTAGCATGTGATAGCTTTATACTGTTCATAACTGAGTTTGTGGTGGGAACCGCAGTTCCCACCACTTTGCCAAACACCCGGTTAACTTTTTAACTTTTTTTTTCTTTATTTAATATATTTAAATAGAGGTTTTAGTGTGAGTTAAATTTTTTAGAGGATATATGTCAATGTAGTTGGGATGTTATAAATTATTCTCATGCTAATTTTTCCCCTTTCATCATTCATTAAAAAAATTTAGGAACTTCTATATAGGATGTAAGTAATTTAAGTTCGATTAATATATTTTTGGCCAAGATATTTTACCAAACTTAAAAAAAAAATAAATTAAGCCCTTATAAACTAATAGTTATTTCTGTTTTCTCCTTACAACTCAAAATGGTACAAAAGTGTATCCTAAACTTAAAAGTTGTGACTTTATTTGGCAAACCTAATTGAAACTAATAAAGCCCTAATATGCTACAGTGTAAAGTAAAAAATTTGCTATAAAGTTTATTACAATGTAAAGCACTAACATGCTACAGCATTTTTGTTTCAACTTATAGTTTCATATATATTATCAAACACTTGTTCTCTGTAACTATGATGCTATCGTCAATAGAACATAAAAAAAAAAATTAATAGTTTTAGTCATAAGACTTAAGGCAATAAAGATGGGTATTGTAATTTTTTATCTTATTTTTTAAAAAATTTTACTATAATGTCCTTGACCAAGTAGTAATGCAACGCACAAGTGATTAAAATCGTTAAGAAATTGACGCACCATAATACTTTGTAACTTTTTATAATATGATGGCGAATTCATTTCTTCTAAGTGCTTGTATGAGACAAAGTGATAAAACCATCCTTCTTTAAAGGTAAAATTCGAAATTAACCCCGTTAAGACGCGCAAAGCTTGCAGTGGAATATACCTAGGTACTCATCCTCAGCTAATTAATCGACAAAAATCAACGTGATCTCTATAGAATATTAACATCTTAAAGAAAGAAAGACATTCATGAAGCAAAATAAGTACTAGTTTTAATTTAAGAATATCTGACTGGCTAGCCAGATTGCATGTGAACTAATTAGCATACCTAATTGGACAAAAATATCAGATCCGTACTCTTGGATTTTGCTCCAGTCCTCTACGTGCTTAAGCCAATTCGCTGTTAAATAAAATGAATATATATATATATATATATATGTATGTATAATAATAGTTTGTCCACATGAAAGCTATTAAATAAAATGAATATAATAATAATAATAATAATAATAATATGTATAGACTCAGAATGTGTATATATATCCTCAAGCGTATAATAACTTATAAAATCTTGACCGTAGTTACAGGCATAACATAGGTGAGTACATTTGATATTTTATAAAATATAGCCTTGAATGGATCCCCCCCTTTAAGTTCAAAAAACTTTACCTATTTTTAAATTTGTGACACAAAAATCAGTATAAATAATTAGATTTGTTAGTAATTTATTAGGTATTTTTGAGTGTTGATTTATGTGCTTGAAAACTCTTGCGTTATTTTACATGGCATGTTTGTACATACCCGATTCACGAAATTTTTAGTTATCCAGCTGGATGTATTGTTTGTCCCTGCAAAAGACACAGACATTTTTTGGTTTCTCTCTCTCATGTGCCTCTAACACCAACTAAAATGCTTTGTTAATTATTTTAGCTTAAAGATCGTAGATGTGAATGATTACTTTATGCATGTTTTAAACACCAAGATGCTATACACCGGCACAAACAAGAAGCCTTTATGCAAATCATGAAAATCGAGATAACTCGTGAAGATACAAATAACTAAAAAACAAGAAGTTCTAGCTTAACAAAAATATTAATGAGCAATTATTATTCTCAATTCAGGTTTAGATCTTTCTTGCCCTAGCTCCATGCTGAGTTTAGTTAACGCTACAACACCCGAAGTGAATGATAAGTTTAGTTTTTAGGTTTTTTTTTTCTAAATTATTATTTTTTTAAAGTGTCCCTGATCTCTCATTGCCTTTGCCCTCAAGGAGATGGTCTAAGTTCTCATCAATAATCAACTCTTATCTCCAAAGAGTCTTTTAGATATTTGAGAGCACTAGTTCAAACTATTAATTAAAACTACTACAACATATAAGAGATTTACACTGTAGCTCATTTGTTTTTGATATTGTAGCATGTAAGAGTTTTAAATTATAACAACTAAAAAGTTTGAATAAAACTAGGAATGTCAAACATCCTCATAGGTTGAGTTAGATGACATAAAAGATAACAAAAGAAGCGTTTAAATAAGATACTTAGATAAAAATGACAATTTTAAAATTAATTGATTAGAATAAATTGGTGTGGCTCGTTTCTTTTTGTCTTTTTATTCTTGTTGTATGAGCTTAAGTTTGGAAACACAGTTCGAACCAAAGGATTGAACTGAAAACCAAGCAATTTCAATTTTGTGAGAGAAAATATTATCAAAAAACTAGTTTGAATTGAAACTGTTTTATTAGAAGGGCGGTTGCCAAATGCACTATTAGTCTTTGTAGTTGGCTTCTTAATTTCTTTATTTTCTTTTTGTATTTTTGTGAATAATTTTGAGTCGGGGGCTTGATAGAGAATGAGTTGCTTAGTAAGTCCAAACCTAATTGGAATTTGCTAAACTTACCCTTCTTCTTTATTTACATAAAAAAATGTTATACATAGGGGCTAAAATACAACTCTTTTTTTTTGTGTCAATCCGTTTATATACCATTTCAATGGATAAATATATTTGAAACCCAATTTTATTTTTCTTTAATTTCTTCAACATTTTCCTTGGAACTCATGGTTTTCCATTTAAGGAATGTTAATTTTGCAATTAGATTAAAAAATGGGTTTACAATGTCACTCTTTTCTTTTAAAAAATGAAGGAATTTTTGGTAGTATCTTGTTACCCATCTCTTTCACGTATTTACTCAAAAGATGAACCCAATTTCATTCTCACCAAACTTCAAAATTCAAGGTCGCGCAATTTATTGACTGGAAGGACCTTAAAATAAGAGTATGGAATATCGAATGCTGAATCCATTTTGATCTTGAGATGAGAAAAATGAAACGAATCCTAATCGCCAAAGAGCCCCACCATTGGTAGCTAAATTGTAGTTACTTAAATCTAGGAACTCCTTTCCACTAAATGATATAATTTTTTCTTCCCACATGCAAATAGAGACAAAGGTCTTTTCAGTACCAAAACAAAGATAAACGTGTAAATTAGGCTGTATTCTATTTTTCAAGTTCTTACCTATATGACTTTCATGACAAATGGATTAAATTTGTTTACAAAAATAGTCTATCTGAATTTGAACATTTTAGAAATGGTGTTCCCCTAAGTCAGCCGTGCCAACTTAATAGTACATTTGAATTTGAACTTTTTATAAATGGGGTTCCCCCAAGTCAGCCGTGCCAACTTGTATCTGGGCTGTATCATACAAGGTGAATACTAATGCAGTGGGTACTTGCCAACTTCAAGACTTTTCAGCTATGGTAAAATGGAAAATTGTAATAAATAACTCTTTTCTAAAACTTGCTTAAGTAAATATTAGGTTTGGAAAAGATTTGCAGTAAATAACATATTTATTGTAAAAAATTTATTTACTATTTTATTTGCATAATAAATAGATCGAACGTGTGAATAATTTATTTTCCTTTTTATTTACACCATAAATAAATTATTTATATCATAAATTTATTATTTACTACAATTATTTTCTAAACCTGTTATTTACTTTAAAAAGTTTAAAAAATGGACATGTTTCCCGTAAACTTGAACCCATAACCAATAAATTTACCCCTTTTTTATTTTTTGTTTTTGGATTTCCACAACCACAACCAGCCCCATTATTTTCCACAACCACAAATAACCACAAAACTTACTCAAGTAAATAATAGATTTTGAAAATATTTAAAACACCCGTTATTTTAACGGGTATGATTTTTGATAAAATCATATAAATAAATAGATCCAACATGTGAATAATTTATTATTCTTTTTATTTATATAATAAATAAATTATTTATATCATAAACTTATTATTTATTATAATTATTTTTAGGCCGTTTATTAACTTTAAAAAGTTTAAAAAATAGACCATGTACCTCGTAAACTTGAACCCATAACCAATAAATTTACCCCTTTTTTTATTTTTTGGATTTCCACAACCACAAACAGCCTGTTATTTTGCAGAGGAAACAGCCAGCCTGTCATTTTGTAACCATTCCACTCGTCTCTCTTTTCAAAATTAATGTCTGAATTTCACACGTGGCACAAGAGTAATGGAGGAACAGAATGGCCTCAGACATAGGCAACACTATATGGCATGAGCAGGCTATAGCCTACGCCCGGGCTTCATCGATGGGTTCTATGTGACCCATCGATGAGGCTCGAGCCTATGAGACCTGTCGCTGCAGCCCAAGCCTACGAGAAGCTTAGGCTGTGGCCGGCTCGGTCAAAAAAAGGTTTTTCTAACCTTTCACATATCCATTCATGGGATGCTAACTCCAATTCTTTCATCTTCTACTGTTCACGTCTTTCCTTGTTCCCTCCTCTTCTCAACCTTTTCCTTCTTTTTATTTTTGCTTTTTTTCCACCTCTTCACAGAACCGACAGCACCACGACAAAAGTACAGTCTGTATGCTTCACAGGCTCCCAGCTTAGCTGCGAGACTAAAATAACTGGGGCATCTCTTCACCCTCTAGGCCTTTTCCTCCATCTTTTCACATTTTCTTTGTCCATGATTCTTTAGCAATTTCTCC